>JAJGRW010002974.1:0-20484 GCA_025461045.1 Carex parvula | reverse complement strand
ATCTTGGAGAAACAATAAAAGCTGAAAATAATACCTCCCAGCAGGAGAAAGCCAAAGCAATGATATTTCTCCGTCATCATCTCCATGAGGATTTAAAAACTGAATACTTAACGGTGAAAGATCCGTTAGAACTATGGACAAATTTAAAAGAAAGATATGACCATCAAAAACAAGTACTCCTCCCAAAAGCTCGTTATGAATGGATTCATTTAAGGTTACAAGATTTTAAATCTGTGAGTGAGTATAATTCCGCAATGTTTCGCATAACTTCTGAATTAAAATTATGTGAAGAAAAGATTACTGATGAAGACATGCTAGAGAAAACATTCTCTACATTTCATGCTTCGAATTTGCTCTTGCAGCAGCAATATCGAGAACGTGGTTTTAAAAAATATTCAGAATTGATATCATGTCTTCTTGTTGCGGAACAAAATAACAAGCTTTTGATGAGAAATCATCAGTCACGACCCACTGGTTCTAGTCCATTCCCTGAAGCGAATGCGACATCATTCCCTGGAGAGAAAATAACATCATTTAAAGGAGGTCGTGGAAGAGGACGTGGTCGCGGCCCCCGAGGAGGTCGTGGACGTGGTCGCAATAATGTTTGGCGACGTGATGGTCATAATCCTAAATCAAATGAAAATAATGCGGGGAGATATGAAAAGGGAAAGAACTCATCATCTTCTAAGAAATCTGAAAATATTTGCTATAGATGTGGTATGACAAACCATTGGTCACGCACATGTCGTACTCCTAAACATTTAGTTGAACTCTACCAAGCATCTATCAAGAAAAAGGGACAAGCAGTAGAAACAAATTTCATTGAAAATGACCCAAATGATTTGCTTATGGATACACACCTAGATGTTTCTGATTTCTTTGAAAATGTTGATGAAGAAATTAATATTATGAAATAGTTTTAGTTTCTTTTGTTTTAGTCTTTATAATAAGTTTAGTTTTTATTTATATGTTGTAAGTCGATGTTTCTCATCTTTATAATAAGTTTAGTTTTTATTTATATGTTGTAAGTCGATGTTTCTCATGAAATAAAATTAGTTTCCTTTTATTTAATCTTATACATTTTCTTTTATGTTCAAAGGAAAAAGAATATGATTGGAGACTCCAAAAGAGCTATGGTAAATATTAGAGATGAAGTCTAGACAGTGGAACAACAAACACAATACTAAAAAGCAAGAAATATTTTTCTCTATTGTCTTCTGCAAAGACACATGTTAATACAATTTCTGGTATTAGTAATTTAATTGAGGGCTCCGGAAGAGCTTGTATATTGTTACCTGAAGGAACAAAATTAATTATAAATGATGCATTATACTCTAGTAAATCCAGAAGAAATTTACTAAGTTTTAAAGATATTCGACGTAATGGTTATCATCTTGAAACCATGACTGAAAATAATATTGAATATCTCCAAATTACATCCATTGAATATGGCCAGAAGATCATATTGGAAAAGCTAGAAGCTTTATCCTCTGGATATTGTACGAACATTAATCCAATAGAATCAAATATGGTAAGTAACCAGAAGTTACTTGACACAAAGATGTTCACTCTGTGGCATGACAGATTAGGTCATCCAGGTAACATTATGATGAGAAGAATAATTGAAAGTGCAAATGGGAATCCCCTAAATGATCTGAAAATAATATTATCAAAAGATTTATCATGTGCAGCATGTTCTCTTGGAAAACTGATAATTATGCCATCTAAAAATAAAATTGAAAATGAATCTCCTTTATTTTTGGATAGAATTCAAGGAGATATTTGTGGGCCTATTTCTCCTCCATGTGGACCATTTAGATATTTTATGGTTTTAATTGATGCATCAACTCGATGGTCACATGTTTGCCTATTAGCCACAAGAAATGTTGCATTTGCTAGGCTATTAGCACAAATAATCCAATTGAGAGCAAATTTTTCGGATTATCAAATTAAGAGTATCCGGCTTGATAATGCAGGAGAGTTTACATCCCAATCATTTAATGATTATTGTATGTCAATTGGGATTAAGGTAGAACATCCAGTGGCTCATGTACATACACAAAATGGTTTAGCTGAATCATTAATTAAAAGATTGCAACTGATTGCTAGACCATTACTTATGAAATGTAATCTACCATCTTCTGCATGGGGACATGCCATTTTACATGCTGCTGCACTTATTAGATTAAGACCAACTGCATATCATAAATTTTCTCCATTACAATTGGTCTCTGGAAGAGAACCAAACTTGTCCCATCTTAAAATTTTTGGTTGTGCTGTGTATGTTCCAATTTCTCCACCACAACGTACAAAAATGGGACCACAAAGAAGATTGGGAATTTATATTGGTTTTAACTCTCCATCAATTATTAAATATTTAGAACCATTAACTGGAGACGTTTTTACAGCACGTTTTGCTGACTGCCAATTTGATGAGACAATATTTCCAATCTTAGGAAGAGAAAAAGAAAAGCTGGTAAAACAAGAAATAACTTGGAATGCATCCTCAATATCTTATCTTGATCCCCGAAGTGGTCAATGTGAATCAGAAGTTCAAAAGATTATACATTTGCAAAGAATAGCAAATGAGTTACCAGATGCATTTACAGATACAAAAAGAGTGACTAAATCACATGTACCAGCTTTAAATGCAACTGCTCGAATTGATGTAATCCCAGCAGAGGTAACTATACAGAGAAAACGTGGAAGACCAATTGGTTCCAAAGATAAAAATCCACGACAAAAGAAAGAGCAGAATAAAGCAGTTGGTGCAACTCCAGAAGAGATTAATAAAATCCCAGAAGAGATTGATAAAACCCCAGAAGAGGTTGATGAAGTTCCAGAAGAAACTCAGGTACCTAGTGATTATGAGATCTCAATAAACTATGTACAGAATGGTACAATATGGAACCGAAATGAAACATGTACTGATGAAATTTTTGCATATGCTATAGCAATTGATGTGCTAAATGAGGAAGATTATGTGCCAAAAACTCCTGAAGAGTGTATGCACAGAAATGATTGGCCAAAATGGAAAGATGCCCTGAAGGCTGAATTAGATTCGCTTGAAAAGCGCAATTTTTGGACCTGTAGTCTTAACCCCAAAAGATGTTAACCCTGTAGGTTACAAGTGGGTATTTGCAATAAAAAGGAATGAGAAAAATGAAATTGTGAGATATAAAGCAAGGCTTGTGGCACAAGGTTTTACACAAATACCAGGAGTTGATTATGAAGAAACATATTCACCTGTAGTGGATGCAATAACTCTTAGATTTTTAATCAGTCTCACAATCACTAAAAACCTTCAAATGCGCCTCATGGATGTAGTCACAGCTTATTTGTATGGATCACTTGATAATGATATCTATATGAAAGTCCCTGAAGGATTAAAAATGTCTGAAGCATTGAAATTAAAACCTCGAGAAATGTATTCTATAAAGTTAAAAAAATCTTTATATGGACTAAAACAGTCAGGTCGAATGTGGTATAATCGACTCAGTGAATATCTCGTAAAAGAAGGATATAAATCTAATGTAATTAGTCCATGTGTTTTTATTAAAAGATCAATCTCAGGTTTTACAATTATTGCAGTATATGTTGATGATTTAAATATCATTGGGTCTCCTGAAGAGATCGAAAAGACTGCAAAATTACTAAAGAAAGAATTTGAAATGAAAGATCTTGGAATAACAAAATTATGTCTCGGCCTGCAGATCGAGCATTTGTATAATGGTATTTTTGTCCATCAATCAAACTATATCCAGAAGATGTTGAAACGTTTTAATATGGACAAAGCTCATCTTTAAGTACACCAATGGTTGTCCGATCACTTGATATAAAAAAGGATCCTTACCGTCCCCGAGAAAAGAATGAAAAAGTTCTTGGTCCAGAAGTACCATACTTAAGTGCAATTGGGGCTTTGATGTATCTTGCTAATAATACGAGACCTGATATTGCTTTTTCTATAAATGTACTAGCAAGATATAGTTCTGATCCAACACGCCGACATTGGAACGGAATTAAACATGTATTTCGTTACCTTTGCGGGACACGTGATATGGGACTATTTTATCAAAAAGATACAAAGTCCAAATTAGTTGGGTATGCAGATGCAGGATATTTATCAGACCCGCATAAAGCTCGATCACAATCCGGATATGTGTTTACATATGGCGGTACTGCAATTTCATGGCGATCGACAAAACAGACACTCACGGCAACATCAAATCATGCTGAATTAATTGCTCTATACGATGCTGGTCGAGAATGTGTCTGGTTAAGATCAATGATCCAACACATCCAGGAGGAATGCGGGCTGGAGTCAATCAAAGGAAGTCCGACAGTACTTTATGAAGATAATGCAGCATGTATTGCTCAAATCAAAGAAGGATATATTAAAGGTGACAGAACCAAGCACATCTCGCCAAAATTCTTCTCAACTCATGATCTACAAAAGGATGGCTTGATAAATGTTTGTCAAATCAGATCAAGCGACAATTTGGCAGACCTATTCACAAAATCATTGCCAAGAAAAGTGTTTGAGCAACTTTCACAGAAGATCGGCATCCGTCGCTTAAAAGATATATGTTAAAATGAGGGGGAGTATTATACACGCTGCACTCTTTTTCCCTTCACTAAGTTTTGTCCCACTGGGTTTTTCTTAGTAAGGTTTTTAATGAGGCAGCATAACTAATCCGGAAGTATCAGTTAATTCAAATTGGTCCTGTAGTACCAAATTAATATTTGTCCTGCAGTACAATATTAATAGTGTATAATATAAGGTAAAATATCTAAGGGGGAGTGTTATGAAATATAATAATAGACATTTCACCTTCTCCACCTCATCCACTATCTATTAGATAGTGTTTTATATTAATTATCTTGTTAATTGTATGGCTTTTCATTTGCTTTCTCTAGCCTATAAATAGAGATTATGTAAATAGTTGATGTTGAGATATAGATGGAGATATAATATAGAATAAGATTTAGCCTCTCTCAAGTTGTGTTTTGTTTTGTTTTTACAATAAATTTAAAGATTACAACTTGACAAAAAAGAATAAGTTGGACTTATTATATGGGAAGCTTATGCGACTGGATTATATGGCCTCGTTACATGAATATGTGAGTATTTACAATATTTTCATAAATAGTAATTTATGTCAGGTATGATTTTCGTGGATACTCTTATCGGTAATAGTAATTTGCATCAGCTTATCATTGGCAGGGACGTAGCCAAATAGCCCGTAGGCCTATTAAGATAAAAAATAATAATGTAAAGTGTTAAAGTATTAAATTTTACTTTGAAGTTTAGCATAATTATCTTTTAAAATTTTAATGCTATATTAAAGTTTGAATCATTCCTTTGTAAAAGAATTTGACCTATTCGATTGAAAATAAATAGCAAATTCAATCTAATCCCACTTTCAGACCCTTCTTCTCGTTCTTCTATCATTTTATGTTTGAAAATTAAAAACTCGGTCAAATTACCAGTGACTTGGCCGATTTCACCAATGGTTGAGTCTTAGTTAGAGTAAACAAAATTCAGATCCAAAAGTAGACAAAACTTAGATCCAAACATACTATATACATGTCTAGTAATTATTTTTTAAAATTCAAAAGTAAGCAGCTGCCTATTCCTAACTGAGTGTAGCCTTCGTCCATGATCATTGGCAATAGTTATCTTTTATCCTCACGGATACTCACAACCTTCGGTAGCCAACAAAAATTTGAAGTTTTTTTTGGTAAGAAGTTATTTTGCTGCTTCCGTATCTATTTGATTTAAGTAACTAATAAGGGACTGCTATGGGAATACGAAATGTGTATTTTAATTCTTAATCTAAGTGAATAATTAGTTGATTACTACACGTAACGGGGCTATACTCTATAATCCATATATGCAAGTATTAGTCTCTGCTGTGATTAGCTGTTCTCACCAAATCGTGTCCATTCAAACGTAATATGAGAACACTGCTCCATCTCTCAAACTATTCTTCACGAATCACGATGATGTTAAGTCAGCTGATTACTCTTGTGGAAGTTTATGATTTTGGAGCTTTAAGTGTTATTCCGTTATATGAGATTGTCGACCTTGTTCATTTTTCACATGGAATTTAGACCCTGAATGCATGTACTGAGACAATTACAAAGAAGAGCGATGTATATAGTTTTGGGTGGTAATCTTGGAGCTCATTTAGGTGGTTTATCTAAATGAAAATGGTGAAAGAGAATTATTAGCTCAAATGGAGAAGAAAACGCAGGAGGGTATAATCGGAAATATAAGTTTTAAAGAGTGTGAGTTAGATCTAAAGGGTAAATAGAAGAGAAAGAGATTTGAGAGGTAAATATAATATATTGAAGTCTTGAGGACAAATAAAAATTAGTAAGAGTTAGAGGGTATATAAAAAATTAACCCTATCTTATAACTCTCTTTTTGTGCATCTTTTCGTGAATACAAGTAGTTTATATATCTATACGTATCAACCGTGTGTTTTTATGTTTTGGGTGCTTTTGGCAACTATTACTCCTTTACAATTTTATGTGTTATTTGTTATGGTACAAAATACAAAGTGTCTTTTTATGGGACACAGTTTTGCGCCATAATCAGTCTTCCAAATTTTTCATATACTCTTTGGATAATCTAGATTTCATCACCACTTCCTGCTCCATCACTAGCGAATGACCCGCTTCGAGTAGGCTTCCATTGTTTGCTGCTCACAAAAGGAAAGAAATTTCAAAAAAATGAAACACAATAATGTATGTATAAAATTGTAATTATATCAGGCTGCATAACAAAATAATAGTCCTTGAGAATTTCAATAAATTACAGAATAAGTGTTAAAACATAGTACCTTGGAGGAACAAAAACAGGAAGCTTCCCCGGTTTTTCTTTCCTTGAGGATTTTTCACCAAGCTTCTCATGTCCACCAATTTCATTCACCCACTTATTTATAAAGTAGAAGAAAAATTACGGGTCTTACCAGTATGGAAAGGTGGGAGGACTTGATTGTAAATATAAAACAAAAAGGAGAGTACCTCCAAAATTGCACAGTCATATGTTCTTGACCGCAGAGCTCCATAAAAATCTAGAGCTATATAAAGAGAGAAAATTTGGTATTAATCTTAGCACTGATAATTTTACCTGAAAATTTACCAAACTACCCTTCAATAGTTATTTCTGAAAATAATTGTCAATACTGGCTCATGAGTCATGACAGAATCCATAGGAATAATTGTAAATAATATTAAAAACAAAAATTGGATTAAAAGATTACATTGGTTTGGGAATGTGTCGACTATGCATAAAACATCATCTCTTGAAATACCATCTTGTGTATACATCCGATGTACTATGTTTACAATATCCTCTCGATCTGGCTGCCTGAGTCAATTATTTTATTCTTTTTATCACAAAAATTACCTTTAGGTACAGGGTTATGATAGTAATTTGTTACAGGGGCATACCAGAAAAATTTCTCCATGCGTCCGTCTCGAATGAGGGGAGCATATAGAGTTGAGAAATCATTTCCGGTTACAATAACCGGGACCCGGTGTGTCACATCAGAATCTCTCCATTTCTGGCCAATGCTAACCCTAGTTGGATTATCTGATAAATTCATTAGTGTGCCTACCACAATCTGGTTATTCACTGTCATCTGTGTGTTTCCTGTCAGTACATTCAAATATATATAAAATTATATGAAGAACCTTCCATGTACTATACTTGAAATAAATTGCATTATTAGTAAAAAAAATTTATATGAAGAACCAACCAAATCTGCCAAGACCAGCATCTATATCATTGATCATTAAGCAGCTCATCTTTCCCTGTTCAAAGTATATTAATTAAGTAACTACAATTAACCAACATGCCATTATTTTGGGTTTTCAACTGAGTGAGTGAGTGAGAGAGAGAGAGAGAGTCACTTGGTTTTGAACAACTTGAGAGGCGGTTCGGTACCTATCGCGTATAAGTCTTCCAGGCTCTCCTGCATCAATCGATCTAGAATGACTTGAATAGTCACAACTAACTTCTTTTCAAAAGTACACTTCAAATTTGAACATTTGAAAAACAAATTTGAATTTAGAGCTAATTACCAGCTCTCTCAGATTCAAGCTCTCCAGCCGACATGATAACAGGTTCGACCCCCATAGCACGGAAAATTAACTCAGTTTGAAATGTCTTTCCCTGTCCTTTACCACCCCATATCCCTACAAGTTTTTATTTCCAAAAAAATGAAAAATTAAAGATAAATTGACATAATATATGACAAGATACACAATTAGATTAAGGTTAATTACCTAAAATTAAAGGAACTTTGATGTCTAGAGTATGTGCCAGGTAGTTCTTGGCAATATGACAAGCTGCAACAAATATATAAAAAAAAAAAGATAAAAACTTTAACTAAGATAATTTTAGGAAAAATAAAGACTCAAGATAGATATTGAAATTAATTAGAAATTGGTTGAGGATACCTCATAGATGATGATGAACATGATCATAATTAGATTTTAGAATAGAAAAGAAAATGAATCTTACCAACTTTATCCTGAAAATGAAAAGGATTAAGAGTAAAATACAAAACCAAGAAGAAGATTAAAGGGTTAAATTTCACGGTATACCCCTGAAAAATCTCGAAATTAGTTATACCAGGAAGAGAGGGGCGATGTAGTAATCCCCGTGGAGGTATTGGAAAGAGCGAGTGGCCTTTTGTCTGTAATCGAAAACGATATCGGAATCCTTGCCGAGGAAGTTCCCGACGAAGAGATCGTCGACGACGCCGTGGCGGGCGCCGACGGAGATGTTCATGTTGTCAGCCTCTTGTCCCAGTCGAAAGAGGTAGTCGTCTCCTTGTGAATCCTTCGATTCCCATGACGACTGATCGGAGAGATGTTTCCTGTTCTTCTGCTTCTGCTTCTTCGATTCTTGCGAAGAGGAGGAGGAGGAGGAGCAACGGAGAGAGAAGGGAGAGGAGTAATAGCTGCGGTAGAGAGAGGTGAGGAGAAGGGGAGAAGGTTTCGGGTTCGGGTCCGGATGCAAACCGAGAATTTTACCCATTAATACCATATCATGCTTCATGCCAGATTAGATTAGAGCAAGTCAGGAAGAGGAGCAACTGATGAACTCAGTCTCTGTGTACCAAGCGAAGACAAGCGGGTAAAGATTTTAACAGACAAGTTTTGGCTTTATGCAGCTCACTGGCTATTGAATCAAAACAGAACTGCATATAGTTCATGCGCTGTATTAAGCTTAAAGTGCTCTGTTAAAATCTTCACCCAGACAAGCGGCGAGGCTTATCGTCTCCCAACGGTTGCAACTTGCATCGCCTCTAAATTAATTTTTATATAAATTCATCAAATTGTTATTTAAATATTTATTCATTAAATTTTTTAAATTAATTATTTTTATTTAAAGCTATGTACTATTGTCTGTCTATTGAAGTTGGTACTAGAGAGTTGATATCAGTTTCATGAACTTGTGATTTCAGCAATAGAAACTGGTAAGGTGGGCCCACTTTTATAAAACAAATATATTTCTAACTAACTTATTTTATTAATACCATCATTTAATTTTTGAACAGATTTGTTATTAAAAATTTAATAAAATTATTTTTTAAATAGAAATTGACAAATATATCTTTTGCTGAAATTAATAGAAAAAATAGGAAGTAAATTACGTCATATCTATCTGGCTTCGTTTTTATTTTAGCTGACCTCGTTTTGTTAATTTAATTTTATTTTATTGGCAATGTAATCTTAATCATATATCCATCATCTGAAGACAAATGTTTTATTATTATTGTTTTGAGATTGTTAAAATCCAATTAGAACAACATAAACAAGTAAACTTTCATGTGAAATTAATAAGAAAAAAAGACTAAAAAGACAAATAAAATTAAAAAGTTTAAACTACTAGCTACGAGGAGGAATGTAAGAGATCATTATCATTTCACAGTGAGAATTGGTGAACTTAGTAACACTGTAGTTCTACTCGATATATAATAATAATAATAATAATAATAATAATAATAATAATAATAATAATAGATATAGAGATGGAAACTGAAACTGGTCTTTAATAAATTTGGGTGCATATTTTAACAATAATATTTTGACTCAAAGCAACAATTAGGTGAGAGAAACTTTTATTTAGACCCTTCTATCGTTTGAGAAAGGAAATTAATAAATCACCATACTAGTGCATGGACCATCTACATTAATGGAGCATATCACCTCTATAATAGAAATTTATTCTTGTAATAAATTTAAAGATATACATGATAAATTAGTGAATGTTGTATTACCTTATATTCTTAAAAATATATTTGCAGGGTCCGGTCTGGTCTGTCTTATTTTTTTGAAAATTGTTATCACTTACTTTTATAGGATTTCTGGAATATGCACTATAAATTATAAATTATGAATTTTTTTGTGAGCATCTGAATTATTCAATTAAATTAAAATAAATCTTTATATGAATTAAAGCAATATGGATGCATGTGATATAACCGTCTCAGTGAATATTTATTGAAACATGGATATAAAAAATAATACATTTTGCCCATGTATTTTCATGAAATAATATGAAAATGAGTTTGTTACAATTGCAGTATATGTTAATGATCTAAATATCATTAGAACTCCTAAAGAACTTTCAAAAACAATAATATTTAAAGGAAGAATTTGAGATGAAAGATCTTAGGAGAACAAAATTTTGCCTTGGATTGCAAATTGAACATTTGAAAAAGGACATTTTTATGTATCAAGAATATTATATTGCAAGAGTGCTGAAACGATTTTATATGGATAAAATCACATCCATTGAGTATTCTGATGGTTGTAAGATCATTAGATGTGAATAAAGATCTTTTAGATTTCGAGAAAGTGATGAAAAACTAATTAGTCATGAAGTACCATATCTTAGTGCAATAGTATCATTTATGTATATTGTTGACATACAATACGTGGTATATCATTTGTTGTATATTTATTAGCAAGATTAGTTTTTCTCCCACGCGAAGATATTGGAATGGAATTAAACACATACTTCGTTATCTCTAAGGAATTTTAGCAATAAAACTGAGAATGTGTTTAGTTAAGAAACTGAGAATATGTTTAGTTAAGATCTGTGATTCAACACATTCGTCAGACATGTGAGTTGTCTTCTGAAAAAATGATCCTAACGATTATATATGAGATAATGCTGCATGCATTACTCATTTAAAGAAAGGATGCATTAAAGGACATAAAACCAAACATATTTCATCAAAATTCTTTTTCACACGTGATCTCCAAAATGACAATGTTATTATTGTTCAGCCAATTCGCAGATTTATTCACTAAAGTGCTCCCTATTGCAATATTTGAAATGTAGTTCGTAATATTGGAGTTCGTCAACTTAAAGATCTTGATTGATGTTGTCATGAGGGAGAGTTAATATGTACTATATTTTCCTTAATCATGGTTTTTCCCACTGGATTTTTCTGGTAAGATTGTAGTTGCGTATTAAAAAAATTATGTACTATTTTTTCTTCACTAGATTTTTATCCCATAGAGTTTTTCCTAGTAAGGTTGTAATGAGACATATTCTTATATAATGGACATCTAAGAGGGAGTGTTATGAATAAATAATTTATGGATATCCATGTTGGAACTCTCTCATGTTGCAACTCTTCACTAATTATTTCAAAACATATTTTTAAAGAAGTATGTTTCATCTCCCCACATTTATCAATAGAATTAATTTAGATGACTTGTAATTTATATTTTCTAGCTTATAAATAGAGGCTTTATAAGATTCTATTATACACACAAGAAAAACATATGAATAAAATATATCCATCTATATACATTTTCAATATATTGTTTGCTTTCTTTATCTTTATTTATGGAGCTAGATAATTAGCCCCCAAATAAATTTCTGAGTAATCCATTTATTAACATTTGTGAAGTCCCTTGTAATACCCCTCCTTGAACCGCCTTAACAAACTGTTTGGGAAATCCCATTTGGTACAAAATCTGAAGCCAAAAATCCCAATTTAAAGTATCAAAAGCCTTTTTGATATCCGCCTTAAATACAACAATTGGTATTTTAGCTTTGCGGGAATGATGTAGGATCTGCTGCGCATATACAAATCCTTCACTGATCAGTCAACCTTTGACGAAACCCGTCTGCTTGTCATCTATTAAATCATGCATTTTATCTTTAAGCCGGTTTGTCGTGATTTTTGAGTATATTTTCTGAATCCCGTGCAGGAGACTTATCGGCCTGAAGTTGTTTGGTGTCAGGGGTGCCTCCTTCTTTGCTATCAAGATTATGTAAGATGTGCTAAGAGGGCCAAGCTTAGCTTGTTGCTGCTGCACCGCATTAAAAGTCTCGAACAAATCAGGTAGTAAGTCTTGCAAGAAATGCTTATAAAATTCACCCGTATAGCCATGAGGCCCCCGACTTTTACGATTCGGCCATTGCTTGATTGCATCTGTCACTTCCTCAATTGTTATAGTGGATTTTAGCCAAAATGAAAATTAGTTCTTTATTAATGACCCCTTAAGTTTATATAGAGATTGCATCTTACATTCAAGTCTCTCGATTTCCTCTGTATTCCTATTTTACGAATAGGTTTATAAACTAGATACAAAATACCAACAGTCATTGATCTCCAATCTCCAGTAAATCATGTCTAATCGGGTATAGACTCGCCCAGTTCATACTTGGCATCTGTGCTGACTCTTTCCCATTAGTTCGCAAAAATAGGTGAAGAAGGCTGCAGCTTTATTTCTTTGATCATTATGCTGCTGACCATTGAATTCGATGGCTTAAATTGCTCCTTTTCTCTTTGCAGGTGAGGCAAATGCACGAAAAAGCTTTGTGTTTCCGTCTCCCTCTACTTCCTATTTCACCTTGAAAACTTTGTGCTGTGATGGCAGGTACTATCTAAAGGATGTAGTTTTGGAAGGGGGCGTCCCTTTTTAACAAGCTTGCTAATGTGCCTCAGAATGGAAGGAGAAGAAAGGCCAACAATGAAGGAAGTGGAGATACGGTTAGATATCTTGTGGCGGTGCAACCAAGAGCTACGGTCATCATCTAATAATGTTATTAATTAGTAGTTATCAAATTTGGGTTGTAATTAATTAATTAATGTGAGTTGCTCATTTCTTGAGAATTGTACTTCTTTATCTTTTATTAATTTTCTTGAAGAAATTATGTATCCTTGAAATTAATTTTGTCTTTTTGTAATACTATTGTTGTAATTTTCCAACTTTTATGTTCTGCAGTTTTAACTTAAAAGGTTGGTCTTATTGTAAAGAATGTTTGTTGATTGCCCATGGTAGTTTCGTGTTCATTAAATACAAATTAATTAAACCATGGCCAAGTTGCATCCTAACCTGTACCAGGTGGCAATGCCAATCGGGCGGGTTGGGTTCCTATCAGGTCTGGGATCATTTCTGTTTGTGTGTGGTCGGACTCTAATTAGGCTACCCATTATATATGTTCTAAATTGATCAATCATCTGTTGTCTAATTCTGACAGGTAAGCTTCTTTGGGCAATTTGTTAGATCTGTTGGAAAGACCGATTATTTGACATTGCGCCATGGCTTCATAAATTCAATTTTTTTATCTTTTTTTTCTCAAGTTAAAGGTGGATTTGAGATTTGGAGATGCACCTGTTGGGGGAGCCTTCTGATATACATTTTATTCTTTTACAAAAGTAAAAAAGATAGAAGAATAACTATAGATAGTTTTAGATACAATAAAGGTTGCTTCATATGTTGGCAAACTAGTTGCTTGTTGTGTCCATTTTTTTGGCCAAAGATTGTACTTTGATCTTAGCAATCACTTTTTTTTATTTTATTTTACCTTCTTTTAATTCTTTTAGTACGTTTCTTTTTTGAATTCTGACTATGTTTCTTTGGCTTGTTACCATTTCACTTATTTCTATTAATTGCACCAAAGTAAAATGTTTAGGGGCATAATTGAAAGTTATGAATTCATACTTTCTACCGGTACAACATTATTATCTAATTTATATCAGTAATGACACCACATAACTAAGGTTTCTTTATATTTTGTATATTTGGTATTATATGGTTCTTTACTTCTAATATGCATGGCATGCTAGTGTTAACCCAGCCAGTGCCATGATCAATCAAACCATTGCAGTTGAACATACATTTGCAAAAGAAAAAAAATTGATACGTTTTTGAGTAGAAAGAAAGAGAATGATGAACAATGATTTATTAAAATTATGTTCTGATTTTTACAAGGTCTATACATGTGTTTATAGCCTAAGAATCCTACTAGCCGTTGATCTATTTCCTATTTTACAGAGGCTAATAATTACATTCTATTTGTTCCTAAATTACAAGGATTTGCTAGCTGTTGCTAAGATAGAGCTAGGTACCAAAAATACTATTGGATGCTAGTTTTATTTGTTTCCTAATTATGCCAATGATGATTATTGCTGAGGCATATATGTTATTTCTCAATACTCCCCTCAAGTTGGGTTGGAATAAATTGATTAAGCCCAACTTGCCAAGTATGTTTTGATGTCCAGTTTTATCGAGCGCCTTTGTGAAGATATCTGCAGTTGTTCTTTGCTTCTAACAAATGGTGTTTCTATTTCTCCCGACTGCACTTTTTCTCTGACAAAGTGACAGTCGACTTCAATATGTTTCGTCCTCTCATGAAAGACAGGATTAGATGCAATATGTCGTGCAGCTTGATTATCACAGTGCATTTTCATAGCTCCTGTGTGCTCTATCTTCATGTCACTTAGTAACTGCTTGATCCAGATGAGCTCGCTTGCTGTGGATGCCATGGCTCGGTATTCTGCTTCCGCACTTGACCTTGCCACAACATTCTGCTTCTTGCTCTTCCATGTGACCAAGTTGCCACCTACAAAGGTACAAAAGCCTGTGGTTGATTTTCTGTCACAGCTCCCGGCCCAATCTGCATCAGAAAAACCAACCACATCATTAGAATTATTCTTTCTCATCCAAATTCCTTGACCTGGAGTGCTTTTGAGATATCTCAATATTCTATCTATTGCACTCAAGTGACTGGTGCGTGGAGCATGCATGAATTGGCTTATAACACTAACTGCAAAGGCAATGTCAGGTCTGGTAACTGTGAGATAAATCAACTTGCCTACCAACCTTTGATATTGTCCTATGTCAGATAGTGATTCACCATCCTCAATTCCAAGTTTAATATTGGTTTCCATTGGGGTATTGGCTGGTTTAGCTCCTAATTTACCAGTCTCTTTTAGCAGGTCAAGAACATATTTCCTTTGAGATAGAAATAAGCCTTTACTTGAGTGAGCTATTTCTATTCCAAGAAAATATGAAAGTTTTCCAAGGTCCTTGATGTCAAATTCCTCCTTCAGATATTGTTTAATCCTTTTAATTTCTTCATTATTATTTCCAGTGATGATAATATCATCTACATAGACAAGAATAATGGTAGTGCAATTTTGTGAATGTTTGACAAACATGGAGGAATCTGCTGTACCTTTTTTAAAATTAATTTTTAAAAGAGAAAAGCTTAGCTTGGCATACCATGCTCTTGGAGATTGCTTTAGACCATAAATTGCCTTCTTTAACTTACACACCAGTGTTGAATCAGATGCATTTTTGTGACCTGGAGGTAGAGTCATGTAGACTTCTTCTTCCAAAGTCCCTTGGAGAAATGCATTTTTTACATCCATTTGGAACAAATCCCATCCGAAGTTCGTGGCTATCGATAGCAAATTCTTACTGTATTCATTTTTGCTACTGGGGCAAAAGTTTCTTGGTAGTCGACACCATAAGTTTGGGTAAATCCTTTGGCCACTAACCTAGCTTTGTATCTTTCAACCGTACCATCACTATTGTATTTAATTTTGTATACCCATTTGCAACCTACGGTTTTTTTGTTTTTTGGTAAATGAATAATATCCCACGTGTTATTTTTTTCTAAGGCTTGAAGTTCCTCTTTCATAGCCTTACGCCAAATCAAACTTTGATTAGCTTCATTAAAATTTATTGGTTCAGTTTGATTGTTGATGTTATCCAAATAAGTCTGGTATGCATGGGACACCTTTGTATATGAAAGAAATTCTTGAATTGGATACATCACCTGATGAGATACATACTCCCTTAGTTTGACAGAAGGTCGAGTTTGTCTTGAAGATCTTCTTCTCAAGGCAATTTCTTCTTGAGGAGTTGCGTCTCCACTTGACTCATTTTCCTCGTCTCCCCCTGAAGAGGTTGCGCTAGTTTCACCAATTTGTTCTTCTTCCACATGCTCAACCTGTTCTTGATTTGCTTCTTCAGGAAACATAAAATTATTTGGAAAAATTGGTTGACCTAGTGTATTTCCTTGTTCATTTGTTCGATAATATGGTTCATTTTCAAAAAAATGATACATCTCGTGAGATATACAATTTATGGTTTTTTGGGTCATAACACTTATATCCCTTTTTTCTGGAGGAATATCCCAAAAAAATAGTTTTAACTGAATTTTTATCTAACTTATCTTGTCTTTTTATGTGCACAAAACATGTACATCTAAATATTCTTATATGGTCAAGATCAATTTTTCTACCTTTAAGGATTTCTAATGGACTCATATCCTTAAGCCTAGCACTTGGTAGTCTGTTTATAAGATAAGTTGCTGTTAGTAACGCATCTGACCAATAACTTTTTGGAACGTTAGTTTGAAAAAGAAGTGATCTAGTGACTTCAAGCAAATGTCTATTTTTTCTTTCTGAAACTCCATTTTGCTCAGGTGTATAACACATGTAGTTTGATGCAAAATGCCCTTTGTTTAAAAAATTCTGAGAAATTTTTGTTTATATATTCTGTACCATTATCAGACATAAAAAATTTTAATTTTTGCATTATATTGAGTTTCAACAAAATTACAAATTCTTGAAATATGAAAAAACTTCATTTTTTCCTTTCAAAAGATACACCTAAGTTGTACGAGAAAATCATCAATAAATGTTACAAAATATTTAAAATGATTATACGAATTGATAGGGGCTGGACCCCAAACATCAGAATGAATTAAATCAAATATTTTTCTGACATACTAGTGGATAAAGAAAATGGTAGCCTAGTTTGTTTTGAAAACTTACACACATCACAATTTTTTGAATCTAAATTATAACAAAAAAGTTTATTTAAAACATAATCAGATGGGTGACCAAATCGAAAATGTAGCAATTTGTCACGATCTACTGAATTTAAAGACACAAGACATTATTGTTGTTTTCTTCAAGATAATAAAGGCCATTTTTCAACCATCCCTCACCAATCGTCTTCCCTGATTCTCGATCCTGAAAGGTCACTTTATTTGGTGAGAATATGACATTGCAATTCAATTCTTGAGTTATTTTACTAACCGATAATAGATTTGAGTTAAATTCTGGTAAATACAAAATATCCTTTACATTTTTTGTAAGGAATCTGGTTGAACCAATACCGTGAATATTGACCTTATCTCCATTTGCAACAATCACATGTTGGGGATTTTTAACTTGTAAAATATTTTCTAATTTATTTTGGTTGCATGTCATATGGTCAGTGGCACCCGAGTCAATAATCCATTTACTGGTGCGTGACAGAGGTTTGCAGCTTTAAAACTATTGTTAATTTTGCAAGAATTAAAAGTAGATTTAAAGTGTACAAAACCTGAAGTTTGCTGTTGTAACAACTGTTTAATTGGGTTATAGTTGAGTCAGCTGTGTAGTTTGGGCCACAGAGGATCCAGAAGTTTCGGATGGGGTGTGGCCAGCGTTAATCAGATCTGATCCCGGATCCGATCTCTTCATTCCCCTTCGATCCGATCCCTTCAGTCGCCCCTCTCCCCATTCCTTCCGAACTTCGCTCCTTGCCCCCCTTTTTTCGCTTCGCCCCAGTTTGCTTCGTTCTCCGTTCCTCCGAGCCGGCCGAAGATGAGGGTGGAGAAACCCAGCAGCCTTCTCGGTTGTGACCGGCACGCTTGCAGTGGTCCGCACCAGTCGGCTGCTGTTGCTCCCTTCGTCTTGGCCGCGTCTCTTTGGTTTAGGGTTTCGAGCGGGAGAGGCGTATGCCGCGGGCTCGGGGTTGCTCTGTGCATTCATGTTGTGACGCCGTGTCTCTTCTCTTTCTATGGTCGCCATTATTGAGTCGATTGATGGAAGTTCGGTTGAGCATAGAATTGAGATTTTATGGGTTCATAGCTTGAGTCGAGGCCTCCCAGGTAAGTGTAAATTAGATCTTGCTCAGCCCTCTTTGAATTTCTTCTGGGTCTGTCATAGGTGGGAGGTAAAGTTGGAGTTCCTCCCATCTTGTCAATACCTCGGTTCCATACTGTGAACTATTTTTGCTCCCTTGTTTGATTTGTGACAATTCCTGTTTAAGATTGAAAATGTGAGCAAAATTTTGTTTGTGGGCCGTACAGTCTTTTTACCTTGTCCCATACGTCTTTGGATGATTTAGAAGCATGCATAGGCGTGCGATCTGAGGCTCCATGGTGTTGATGAGCATTGACATCACCAAATGGTCTGATGTCTGCCATTCTGCGATTTTCTTTTTTCCTCCTCAGTTGGCTCATCTGGTTTTGCTGGTTTTGGTTTTTCTAAGGTTCCATTGATGAACCCTAATTTGTTTCTACCACTGAGGCCTATCTGGATTGATCTAGACCAGGGAATATAGTCTTGATTTCCATTGAGTGTGATGGTGGTATTTTAAGAGTTGTCAGACATTGGATTTCAGGTATGAAATGGTCTTTTTTGAATCAGGGGTTTTCTGTTGTGTGATTTACGAGGATTGAAACCTGCTCTGATACCATGATACGTTTTTTGAGTAGAAAGAAAGAGAATGATGGAACAATGATTTATTAAAATTATGTTCTGATTTTTACAAGGTCTATACATGTGGTTATAGCCTAAGAATCCTACTAGCCGTTGATCTATTTCCTATTTTACAGAGGCTAATAATTACATTCTATTTGTTCCTAAATTACAAGGATTGCTAGCTGTTTGCTAAGATAGAGCTAGGTACCAAAATACTATTGGATGCTAGTTTTATTTGTTTCCTAATTAGCCAATGATGATTTGTCTGAGGCTATATGTTATTTCTCAATAAAAATATTTCATACTTCATACTCATTACTCAACAAACAAGAAATGTTTTGTAGAAAGCCCTTCTAAAATTGGGTATTTTATTTCGTTGCAATAAAAAATATTGGGGGGTTGTTTTGGGATTTTATAAAGAGATACTCAGTCAATTTGTGTTTTGGGTCATTTTCACTGGAGGACATTATAGGATTTATAAAAAAGGGAAGCATGAATCAGCTGCAGCTGGAGCTTATCTTCTCTTCTCTTGTTCTGTGTCTACACTCAACTCCGACCAACCCCACTTTTCCTCGTCCCTTGGTCTTGGTACTAATTCACGTCATTAGTTTCATTTTTTTCTTACTTTGGTAAAATTTAGGCTAAATTGGATCGAATTTCATTGTAAATTGTTCGATCTTAATTGTCGCATGATAAGATCATTATATATGCAAAAACTGCAGTTGAGGCTTATGTACTATGCATAGGGTAGATTGGTCCGTACTATGGACAATATCTTTGTTTTTAAATCCCAAACAACTGATCTGAACTGTTTAACCATGATCTTCATATGAAATATTTATACTTACATACTAATTTACATTTTTAATATTTTTTACTATATTTTTAGAATAGGTAGAAGATCACTATTTTTTAATAGGTACAAAATCAGAAGTTATCCCCATGTTTGGTTGTGGCCTAAAGGTGGTTTAAAGGCTTTAGAGCACTGTTATTCCACCAAACATGATTTAAAACTAATTGACCTAACATGGAAGAGCCTAAAGATTAGGGCCGGTCTAAACGGGCCTAATTAACCACCTCTTGAGGTGCCTTAATTTAGGCTTCAATTTTACGCCACTGGAGCCCACTGTCATTCACCTTCAACCATTTCACCACTCTCCTCATTAATTAGTAATAATATTATTAGTATAATTAGTATATTATTATTAATAATTATTATTAGTATATAATTATATAATAATAATCTTATATTGTTAATATATTAAATAATTATTATAATAATATTACATAATTAGTATTTTTTATTAATAATTATTATTAATATATTATTATATTATTAATATATTAAATAATTATAATATATTATTATATTATTAATATATTAAATAATTATTATAATATATTATAGTTATTATTAATATATTAATATCATATAATTAGTATCTTTTTATTACGAATTATTATATATATATTATATAATTAATATGTTATATTGTTAATATATTAAATAATTATTAACAATTGTAATATATTATAGTTATATATATAAATATATATAATTGTATCTTATATAATAATATTATTAATTATATATTATATAATATCATATTGTTATATATTAATAATTATTAATAATATTATGAATAATTAAGTTATTATTAATAAT
>JAJGRW010002973.1:0-63794 GCA_025461045.1 Carex parvula | reverse complement strand
CTCAATTCTCTAATCGCAGGTACTAATTAATTTCTTAAATTGATTCAATTTTATTTTTCTTTGTACATGTGTTAGATTATCTACTGACTTTTCTTTATTTATTTATTAGAATTGAGGATGTGCTGTTGAAATTCCTTAGCCTTCCAGAAGAACAAACTATGTATTAACTTCACCTATATTGTTTAAATTTTCATGATCAATCAATTTCTCCTATATTCTTTTGGAACCTTTTTTTTTTTTTTTTCAGGTTCAGCACGCCAATCCCAAACAAGGAGGTTGGTTATCCTTTTTTGTTTGTGCCTTTTATACCCTAATTTCAGAAAAACTAACTGTATTAGTGATAATAGTGCAACACCTCAATGCAATTTCTTTTCTGATGTTTTGTCAAAATTTGTATTGGAACTAGAGCTTCTAAAAATTTCATTTTGTGTGCCGTAAAGCTCATGATACTATAAAGACATTACCAATTTATTGCAATTATTTTGGAGCCAAACGAAGGTTCAAAATTTCTAACAACACAAATTACTAAAGCATGTGAAGTTTTCCTGTCAGATGAAAAAAATCAGTGTTTAATAGCTCTTGACAATTTAAATGAATAACCAACTGTTGCAAATATTTTTGGAACCAAATACAAGTCATAACACCATTTATAACTTTATTAAATACACGTACATTAGAGACACCACTTGCTCCATTTTCTTATGAATAAAAATTTTATTCAATGCAGGATCTAATTGTATTGCTGGAAAACCTCAAAACTCAAGACATGGCCAGAGAAGCACCCAAGTATGTATATATGCATTTTGATCATCAGACATCGAGAAAATAAATCAATTTTATATAATTCAAATTACTTAACAGAACTAATTAACTAATGACAACTTTGATTTTAAATTTTTTTAGCAATATTTTTTTGTCAAATATTCAGTTTTTTTAATTGTACTTCTGTACTTTTTTAAAACATTAACATGAAATCAATATTGAATGTGTCTTATATATTTTCTCCCTTTAAATGTTATAGACTGCATGGAAGTTCGACTTCCGATTTGCCGAAAAGTTGTTGGGATTCTGAGGTAAAGTACCTTGGTACATGTTGTGCTGCTACTATTTACTTCTCGTGCTAACAAAGGTTAATCATGTACCACCCAATTAGATCCCTTCCTGTTTTCCGCTTAGCATTTTGGTGCTTGCTTGGTTGATTAATTGAATGATCTGGCCATGTATTTCCCTTTTAAACAGGAATTTTTTTCTGTCTAAACTGGATTTTACGAACGATAGGAACAATATCCTTATTACTTTTCAAAAGAATTAAAAACTATGGTTGAAATTTGATCGCATGCGTTTCCAATTAAAATGTTGCCTGAAATATACATGTATTCATGAGATGATATAAACTAAAAAAGCAAAAAGAAAAAGACAGAACATCTTAGTGTTAAGCTATGAACTATGCATGTGTTTAACAGTTTAAGTCATAACTCGCACATGTTCAGAATTTAGGCATAGTTTCATGATTTCTCCAAAAATGGGGATATTATTGCTATTCATTATAAAATTTGGGTTAGACAGCAAATAATTCTTTAATCACTGGGTCCTTACCCTGCCAAATTGTTACTTTAATTTAATAAAAAAATGCGATCTAATGCAGGATATTCATCAAGGGGTTATTTGTATTAAAGGTTTATCAGGGTTGCTTTATGTAATTTGTAGGATATTCAGGAAGAGGTGATTGAACTTCAGAAAAGACTGAATTCCTTGAAGAATATTCAAAGGTTAGTTGCAAATCTAACAGAGATGTTTATTTTTCTCAAAGTTGGTAATTACCCCTTGTACTGTGAAATATCTCTAACATAATATTTAATCTCATAGCTAATCAATATCCCATTTATAATCATAGTTCTGTCTTTTCCGGGTCACTGCTTAATCCTCAAAATCGGATTGTAGTTACTGGTATACTGGTTTTCCTGCTGGATTTTGCTGGTTTTTGCAGCTTTTTTCAGTTTTTTTATTTTTTTTCCTTTTTTTTCTGGTTTTTTACTGGTTTTTGCTGGCACTTTTTGTTTTCTTTGTTTTGGTTTTTACTTTTTATTGTTTCTTTAGCTAAAATGTCTTGAGCAATTGTTTTCATATTTTGGAAGCATGTTTTATTTCAAAACCTGAAATGTTTTGAACCTGCCTTCGTGAATAAAGCAAATAGGGACATAGATCAAACATATGCAGATCAAACATTTTTAACTAAAAGCCAGAATTAGCCTTAAACTAAACAAGTTTTCTGTATTTTTAGGAAGGAATCCTACATTTTTACTAAATACATTGGTGAGTAGTTGTAATTTCTCCCTGCTTGTGGTGGCATAATGTTTATAAGTTCAGATGCATCCTTAAAATTGATTTTTGATTTGCAAAAAATATGCATCATGTTTGGAAAGTAAAGCCATACAAATTTTGTCCACTTGTTTTAATAGGTTTGTCAGTGACCTAAGAAAGCCAATCCACTCTCCACTCGAGCTCAAAGAACTCGATAGAAAACTCTTTAAAATTCTCGATCAAGTTAGGAAGAGAAAGGTACATTATTCATTAATAGTGCTACTACAGTTAACATATATATGATATCTTTTTTAAGTAGTCTTGATTTGTGAAACCATGTTTGTCAAGTTCTAAAAATTCATCTCTCTAGAAGTTTTACCAATATATATATATATATATGGGATAATGCAGCTGGTTTAAATTTATTTGTGTTAGCTAGGTCTTACTCAAGGTTCATTCTACAAAAAAATTTAAATGGTGATTATTGCTCCTGCAATGAGGCCTGCTAAAAGATATTGCTAAGCTATCCTACATAGTGATGATTGATTTTTAATATCGCATAAATTATCATAGAACTAACATATAATAATTAAAAAAAGAAACATACTGGAATAGGTTTGTTTTTTTTCCCTTGCAAAAGACAGAATTTGGGACAGAATTTAATATAGAGTGAGGCTATGGTGCTATGCATAGCACGGATGGGGTCCGTGCTACAGCTAAAAATTTGACTTTTTAAAATTCTAATGGTCAATCTAACCGTTCAATGTGATAACCATATGAATATGTACTTGCAAACTAAATTTTATATTTTTTTGAATTTTTTTACTATTTCTTTAGATAGGTAGAATTTTGATGATCCAGAATTTTCAGAAAACACTGATTTTCTACCTATCTAAAAAAATAGTAAAAAGATTCGAAAAAATATAAAATTTAGTTTGCAAGTACATATTCATATGGTTATCACATTGAACGGTTGGACGACCATTAGGATTTTAAAAAGTCAAATTTTTTGCCGTAGCACGGACTCCATCCGTGCTATGCATAGCACCATAGGCTCACTCTTTAATATATATGAACAGGCAGAATCTGCAATTGTACTTGAGATGTAGTAGTTTGATTGAGAGCGTTTGGAAGATGAACGGTTAAATGCTAAATTTAATAACCACAATGAGGAATTTACAGCTTAACAATTTTAGAAGAGAGCACAAAAAAAATGGATTCTTGGATTTGGATTAGTTTTCGTCTTTTTTTTTTAGGGTAAGATGGCACGCATCTTACAATTTTCATTGATAAGAAAAAATATTTACATCAAAATTTAAACATGTACATCGCAGTAAGATGAAATAAACATAACACTATATCCCTAATTGCACTCATACGTTAGACCTGCTTTATCTGAATAGAGAACTCACTGCCTAATTGCACTTCTTACGCATCAGACCCTCTCGCAAGCATCTGACCTCGAGGCCTAATTGCACTTCCTCTCGCTGCACGCATAGGATCGGAGTTCGGACTTTGAAGTCAGGCTCTCCCCCGCTTTCCGCTGCTCTCTTCGCACACGTAGCTTCTCTCTTCTCCCGACCGCAGCCTCTCCCTGCCACCGGAACCCAACGCTCCACCAGCTCGCCTTCCTCATTGGAGGAGGTGAGGAGGTGCGCCGCCGCACTTGGTAGTCCCTACAGCCGGTCTAGCTATTAATCAGACCTTCCTTGTGGTTGGACCAGAACCGAAGAAGCACTCCTCCTTTTGAGTTCTCTAGGCAGATCGGACGACCTCCCTTCCATTGATCTCTCTAAAAAATCGAAGCCCTACGAAACTCTAGATCCGCTACAGCCAACCCCTCCGCCCTGATCTGCCGCCAAGTGCAGGGGAAGGAGGAGGGGCTGATGGCTTGGCACTCTCTCTCTCTCTCTGGCGGCTAGGGTTTCTAGGGCTTTTTCTTTAAAACCAGACTTTATGCATACCCATAATCTAGAGTTTTCGTCTTAAAACCAGACTTTATGCATACCCATAATCTACCTTGTCCATTGGCCTATTTTGATTAAAAAAAAAATTCTGATGGGTTTGTTATATTGCAAAAAATAAATACTTAACATGGACTAAAATTTCGAAATCTGAAATACTGAGCAAAATTATTTTGTAGCAAAGCTATATGCTATTAAATCTACAAGTAATTCGTGATAGCTGTAATAAAGATACATTTGTTTGACATAGTTTTCGCACATATATAGCTAGCTATATAGGCAAGGCGTTTGAGACATAATTAATTAGCTTCTACATTAAGAAAATGATCTTAATATATTACCTCCACAATTCACTAATGCACCTATATATTTCATATTCTAAGGGCTCTTTTATGAGATGGTTTTTAATGGCCACTTTGACATATATAGCTGATCGATCACGGATGCAAGTTAATAAACTGGCATTATTTGTCTGTACATGCAGAATTCTTTGTTGAGCAAGTCAGCAACATCAACTGACTCGTCTTTGCCTATCACAGAGGTATATGTTATTTCTTGCCAGATAGATATATATAAAATATTGAGTGAGTCTACGGTCCTATGCATAGCACGGATTGGTCCGTGCTACGGCTCAATATTTGAGTTTTCAAAATCCTAACGGTCGATCCAAACCGTTCAACATGATTATAAAATGAATATGTACTTGCAAACCAAATTTTACATTTTTTCGAATTTTTTTACTATTTTTTTAGATAGGTAGAAAATCACTTGATCTGAAAATTCTGGACCATCCAAAAACAGTGATTTTCTACCTATCTAAAAAAATAGTAAAAAAAATCAAAAAAATATAAAATTTGGTTTGCAAGTACATATTCATTTTATAATCATGTTGAACGGTTCGGATCGACCGTTAGAGTTTTGAAAACTCAAATATTAAGCTGTAGCACGGATCAAACCGTGCTATGCATAGTACCGTAGCCTCACTCTAAAATATTTACTTTCCATGTGAAATGGTGAAAAAAATATAAGTTCGGAAAAATAATTTATTTATTGATCCAGACGATATATAGAATTCAAATAGTTGGGTATAAAATTATATTGTTTGACATAAGATCAAAGGCTTGATTGATCTTTAAACCTCTTAATCTTGTATAGGTGATATTGACATATATTATAACATTCTACAATAATATTAATGCAATATCTAGTTATACAATAAGCTAGCAGATTGAATTTGTTATTTAAAAGACAGATTTCACATTATTGCACAGAAATATAAATGAGTTCACAAATGCCTTGTGGAACTGAGTTTATAATAACAAAGACTTATGTGAGACTTTTTTATCAAAGGAGATATGCTGATGCATACTGTTATACTAAAATGGTATTACATGCAGCAGTACAGGGAAGAAGCTTCTTTCCCTCTGGAGCAGAAATTGGAAGCTCTACAACTGACAAACAAAGGAAAACAGCCGATACAACCACCGTATGGAGGTGCTACTGGTGTTGTCAAGAAGGAGAAAGCGTCGGATATGAATAGGCATGAGTTTAACACCATTGACACTAACATGCACAACTCCATGGATTACGCCTCATTATCGAAAGAAATGAACAAACTCAATTGTCTTGGCTAATTTACTGGATATCAATTAAAGAAGTACATCAATAAGTATTATGTTTCAAGTTGACAGAGATAATGGTCGATTCCTTTTTTTCCAGTGCTTATAATGATACAATAGGTGTTTACAAGTTTTGACATTCATCTTATATATTCTTTCTAGTTGATGATAATCAAAAATCAAAATTTTGCTCTTCCTGAAATTGGTTTGCTGTCTGAGAACTTCCTGAAATCGGAATGTACGAGATAATGAGGAACTTCCTGTGGTTTATCATGCTGTATGTTTGTTTCGGTAAACTCGACTCACCAAATTTACAGTTGTGTTTTTGAAAGAAAGATTGCATTTGGTATTATGATATTAATCTCAGTGCATAGACCTAGCAAATGGAAAAACCTTGAATGTGTCCAATAATTAGAAGATATATACATGCTTTAATTTATTCAATTAATTGTCTAAAGAAAATATCATGCCCTGACCTGGATAACATATACTGTACAAGTACATATATGTTTTGTTGAGAAAGAAGAAAGATATATATATACAGGTTCTCTATTTTATTTTTTCTCTAGTGATTAGTATCATGTTAGAACATATATGCTTTGTTCTGTTTCTCGCGTGAATTTTAAAGAAGTTTATATCCTCTTATTGGCATCCCGTAATTAATTAACCAGCAATGATTAACATTTAACAAGAGTCAAAGAAGACGATGAACGATTTCATCTTATTTACACAAGTGATCAGTACAAAACCGGTTAGGGACCAACACGACACGAATCAATAGTGGTCTGAATATCGATCGATCACTTGTTAACATGACGACATTCATAGAACTGATATTCATTTTAAGGTATAATTATTGAAACTACCTAAGAATATAGGTTTCCTTAGTATAGACCATAATATGCATATTATTAGTTTTGAAGATAATTAATTTTCTAAAGTGGGTCTTTATAATTTCATTGCTATAAATTTGTGAAACTAAAATAAGCATACCTAAAATTTAAGTAGTTTTGTTTAAGAAGATCTAAAAAACTTATCGGATTTGAATAATATTTGGCTTCCTTGTTCACTTTTACCTTAATTACCTCGCTTTCTCATTCATTGCATTATTTTCCATGTACCAAGTTATACAAAAAAATAACTAGCTAGGCTCCAAAGCATATATAAACTGATCGATCTTTATAAGAAGCACACTTTTTTTTTATTTGCTCGAAATAACTCCACAAATTTCGCTTCTATGATATATAGATGCTAAGTAGGGAGTAGCATATATTATTATCTAAGTACGATTTGGAGATAAAACTGGAGAAAAATTAGGAATGCATGCAATAAATAGACTAGCTAGTTTAATTCTTGGAGCTGATCATCTCCAATTAGGAATGCCTACACAATCTCTGTGTCATCCTCTGTGTAGCGAATAAAACACCACATATGACACTTCACATAAAAAGGTTGTATTTTTATTGGCTGAATTTAAATATGAACTAAAAATATATTGCATTATTAATAAAAAGATCCAATAATATAAAATATTATTAATGCAGAATGATATATATATACTTCAATTGTGGATTCATTAATGAGATAAAAAAAAACTCATATAATTAAAAATTATTATATATTTCAGAAACTTAATTATAATATGAAAATACACTATATATACACATAATTGTGCAACTAACACATTTTATTAACGAGTAAACTACACAATATCTTTGTCATGTCGATCTCATAATTAGACACAAAAAAGAACTACACACTGATCACCTATACCATAATGTGTGTACATATATATATACCGTATCTTTATTTTTTTTAATGAAATCTTAAGACCTAACTTAAAGTTCAAATAACATCTCGCATTCCACACAGATTGCTACGCAAATCATTGCAACAAAGGAACCCAATTCCCTGCCCTCGAAAGAAGTGGCAGTTTCCAGCAGCTACTACGTACAATAAAATAGATTTTGACCTGAGAAGATCCGTTTCTTAAATAGCCCAATCCGACCCGATATGACTATCAATTCTTTATAACTTTTCTAAATATAGAACTACTTACTATTGGATAGACTTCCAATTAAACCTTTTTTTTTAAATATGAAGGCATTGAAGAAAACATTGATTCAACTTCTGGGCCCTGGATAGCGAGAAACCCTAGGGTCCTCTCATTCCCCTCTCAATCCACATATAAAGCAACCATAGCTTTGTGCTCTCTTTCTCTTTCTCTCCCTTTGTCATCTTACCTTTCCCTTTAACGTCATATATTTCTCT
Source organism: Carex parvula (assembly GCA_025461045.1). Classification (NCBI taxonomy): domain Eukaryota; kingdom Viridiplantae; phylum Streptophyta; class Magnoliopsida; order Poales; family Cyperaceae; genus Carex; species Carex parvula. Next base: position 55,639 of record JAJGRW010002973.1, on the reverse strand, counting down.
AAATAAATATATTTATATATATATATCTTTCTTTTCTTGTGCTTGTATAAACCCTAGTTTATATTCCACCACTACAAGAGAGAAATGGGTAGGGTTAAGGTTCCCATAAAGAAGATAGAGAATATAACCACACGTCAGGTCACCTTTTCGAAGCGACGCAGCGGCCTCATCAAGAAGGCGTATGAGCTTTCAGTTTTATGTGATATTGAAGTTGCACTGATCATGTTTTCTCCTTCTGGCAAGTTGAGCCACTTCTCGGGTCGCCGTAGGTACTAATTATTCATTATTTCTTGAAAACATGATTCATCATCTTCACATGCGTTGTTGCGCGCGTTGTGCAATATTAAGCACAAAGCTCTAACTGAATTATTTTTGCCAAGGCATGCATATTGGAGATATTTTTAAGTGTTTATACTTTTGTTTCCAATGACATTCAAAGTATGGCAATTAGTTTGGCAGTTGGTAGAATACATTCTATATATTTTTCTTTGATAATTGCTAGAGGCTTATAAGAAACCTAGTATCTCAAGCATATATGTTTCTTTCTAATATTTTGTTGCATATTAGTTACAGTAATAAAGTTTCTGAGGTTTAAGCAATCTCTAAAGAGAAGTTGTTTTAAATTTTGTTATATATATGCTAGGATTGAGGATGTACTGATCAGATATCTTAGTCTCCCAAATCAAGAAAAGACATCTGCAGATCAAGACAAGGAAAACAAGTACAATGTTAACAAATTTTAACAATATAATTTTATCATTTTCTAAAAAATATTTTAGATTTTATTATTAATATTTGATTTGTTTGGTTTGTTCTATTGATTTTTCTGCGTTTTGTATGATATTTAGAGATGGAACTCGTAATGTGGTCATCCCAAACAAAGAGGTAAGATTTGTTAATTTTGTATTTCATAAATTTTGATTTTTAATTTAATTAAACAAAATGGAAAAAATATTATATGAAATAAGTAGCTAGTATTTGAATGCATTTTTCTTATAAAAGATATTTCAATTTATTTCCTCAATTTATAATTTCATACATATTTTGATACTCATGTTTATCATATGAACAAAGTTTATAAGGCTAAACGAAATTTTTCTTAAAACATGCACTATGTTTTAAGTGCTAGCTACTTAATTTTAGATTAATAGATAAATGATTGCAAAAACACCAATTACTTTCATGATATATAATACTGAAATTCTTTTAATTTCGCATATAAATATACATTTTTTTTCTCTCATAAAAGATATTTCAATTTATTCAATGCAGAATTGGATTACATTACTTGAGAATCTAAAAGCTGCAGAAGACATGGTTAGACAAGCATCCAGCAGGTATGCATTTTGAAAAATTCCTCATCCCTAACAAATTAAAAACATCTCCAAAGCCCTTAAATACTCTACAAAATTAATAAATGAGTATGATAACAAAAAGAACAAACAAATGTCATGATGTTAATTAGTTCTTATATCTCATGTTTAAGACATTTTTGTAATATTTAAGCACAAAATAAGCCAGAATTAATTAAAAAAACCAGCGCATAATAGATATCTCTCATAAGCAAGGTGGAAAGAATAATAAACTGAGAAGTTGAAAAAGAGATGGGTAAAGTCAAAATCACATCATATTTGTTATTAAACGTGAATTAGTTCGGTATCAAGTCATGCTGATACTACTAGTAATTATAGAAGCCCAAAGTTCAAATCATTTACCAAATTAATCAAAATGTTAATTTTTGTAAATGAGGATTGTTCTGAACACATCTTTTTGCTAAATTGTTGAATACATTTAATTTGCAAGTTTTTTTCTTCAACCTTTTTTGTTTGTTTGATCCAATTTATTGTAACTTTTCTATCATATATAATTTATTTCATTTTAAATAAAAATATTATTTTCTTGAAAATTCAGTAATAATGAAGCAAGTTCAACTTCCAATTTGTCTGAAATCAGCAAGGATTCGCCGACAAAGGTACTTCTTCTTTTGCAAATGTTTACATCAAAATACTATTTTTTATATTATGTAGCATTAAATGATCCAATGATTGAATTGGATCTCTGTCCTATTCTCTTTTCATACCTGCAAAGAAAAGAACCAACTAATATTTGGTAAAGAGGCTTACTATATAGGTTCATACATATATACCTATCTAATTTATATATATTCTTTATGACATGAACTATTATTTGCAGGATATTAATCAAGAGGTGATGAAATCTAAAGCCAGACTAGAAGAATTGAATGAAACTACAAGGTTAGTTGCTACTTAATTAGTATGTAATAAATTAAGTTCACTTGTTTTAAAATCTGCAATAATTGATTTAATGATTTCAAATATCAAATTTTGGCCTTCCAAAAGAACGTGTTGAGAATTATTTCAATTCCACAATTCGTTGATGAGGGCTATAAAATTCACATTCATTAATTATGAAAATCGAAATAATTTTCACCACAATTAATGGACATTGCACTTATCATGCTCAATATATAACTTATGAAGTACATTGATTCTCTTAGCCATCTAAACATCCTTATCACATAACAAAGTATTTATTGTAAATGTTTTAAACTTGCATCAGTTAAGAAACATGGCTAGCTTATATATTAAATAACAACTGGAAAACAAAATATTAAGATGATACCTTCGAGGATACTAATTCTTAATTTGAAAGGACGGAATCTCAAAAGTTATTAAACAATGTTTTAATGAAGGGTAAATTTCACTGGATCGGTCACTAAACTTTGTTCTTTGTCACAAATTGGTCACTCAACTTTAATTTGTCCCTCCATAGCCATTGAACTTTTAATTTGTCCAATCAAGTCACCCTATAACTTTTCCATCCAAAATATTAATGAAATATTCTCATTCCGTCCAAAATATAACGGAATATACTCATTCCATCCAAAATTTTAACGGAATATGCTCATTCCGTCCAAAATACTAACAGAAAAGTTATATTCCGTTAATATTTTGGATGGAAAAATTATAGGGTGACTTGATTGGGACAAATTAAAAATTCAGTGGCTATGGAGGGACAAATCAAAGTTGAGTGACCAATTCGTGACAAAGGACAAAGTTTAGTGACCTCCGGTGAAATTTATCCTTTAATGAACATTGATCTTAAGTTAAAATATACTCTTTTCATGCATGTTGCATCATAAATTTAAAAAAATTAGATGCATCCCTAACATTGATCATCGAATTTTCTCAATAAATGGTTGTTGGTTAGAGGTATTGTTTTGATTTATAAAAAATAATTTTTTTTAAAAACACCATATTAATTAAATGATTAAAATAATTTTCTATAAGGTTCTTATTTGGTGACTTAAACAAATTGCATCACACCCACCAAGAGCTTGAGGAACGTGAGACGAGGTTGATGGAAGTCCTCAGCCGGGTTTGTGAGAGGAAGGTAAATTATGAATTATTGTTGTTTTGTTATTTTCATTAAACCAAATAAGCTTGATATTACATTGCAGAATTCTTAACTCTCGCCACTATAATATAATAATTATGTTTTGAACATGCATGTCATATATATTAGACTGACAGTTCTTCCACAAACCTTAAAAGTGTTAGATATATTTAATTATTTTAATTATTCTTCTTCTTTTTGTAATGTTTCCACAATTTGGGTTGATATTATATATTTGTTAGGCTTAAATTGAGAATCTACACTAGTACACATAATCTTGTCTTTGATACAATATGTACAGTCCAAAACCAAAATATATTGCCAGACCAGTATTTTGTGCTCCACTATTTTTAATACCCAATAGATTTAAAATAATTGTTTTTACATTTTACCAAAACAATCTAACAAAACCAAAGAAATTAGCTAATAACACAATGACATTCTCTTGTATGACAGGAGCGTTTGATCATAAATTCATCAGCATTGGCTGCATCGATGTCTCTACCATCAGTAAGTTATTTATATATTATTTAAAATTGGGATGCATTCAATTAATTATAAATGATAATGGATTTCAACTTTATACAAAATATGTTGTTATTATGACATACCTCCTAAAAGAGCACACAAAAGAATATTGATTGGAATTATGCCAGACTTTGAACTTACATGATTTTGGGCAAAATAAAAGAGAAAGACATCATATAAAAACATTTTTTCTCTCCTTACCAGAAGTGTAATGATCTTTACTAAAAAATAATATGTAATACACCTTAAATGGTGTGTATATATATAGATGCTACATCGACACAACAAACTGCTACAAACAACCCAAGGGCTAGTACAAATGCAGTCACACAAAGAAGGAAATTCTCCACTGGTGCAACAAGAATCTCCATTCATTCAACAGACAAAGGCAAACAAAGAAAAAATCCTAATGCAACCACCAGTTGAAAAAATTGTTGACATGAAGGAGGAAGTAGTGATGGAATTGAATTACAATGAAGTGCCAAAATATCAAAAGTATGTTTCACTATCATTGTCGCTATATATATATAACATGAGGAGGGTTCAAATGCACCATAATTTTTGTATTCTAATATGCTCCACATCCTTTATCTCTATTTTCAAAGTCCAAACAGTTGATCCGAACAGTTCAACATGCTCTTCATAATAAAATATGTTTGGAGACCAAATTTATATTTTTTAGAATTTTTTTACTATTTTCATAGATAGGTACAATATCACTTTATCGGATGGTCCAGAATCTCCTTAAAAATTTGATTTTGTACCTATCTAAAAAAATAGTAAAAAAAATTCTAAAAAAATATAAAATTTGGCATCCAAGCATATTTTATTATGAAGATCATGTTTAGCGGTTTAGATTGACTGTTCGGACTTTGAAAATTGAGATAAAAGATGTGGAGCATATTGGAACACAAAAATAATAGTGCATTTGAACCCTCCTCATATAACATATAAAGTTAAATTTGATGAATTTGAGTCTAGCTATCAATTTCGTTATTTTTAAATTTCAAGAATCTCTTCTTTTGGTACAAGTTTTACTAATACAAATTTTGCTTAATCTAAACTATATTGTATTCTTATTTGTTAGTCAAACTTTGGTCTTCAATGATAAAGCCGTACAAGAAATAAACAATCCAATGAAACCTTCAAATATTGCTTTTGGGAGCTTTCAAGTCAATCCATGGGAGCAGATAAGGAAAAATACCAGTACTACTTGGACCAGGCGTTTCCCCACAACTGAACAGTTTCCTCTATTTTAGGTACGAAACAACTAACGATTATTTAAAGTGTTTGGCAGGTTAGTATCTATACTATTAATATATTTTTGATTGAAAAGATTTAATGATCACAAGTGTTATAATTTTCGTGTTAGAAATAATAATATATTATAAATCATTAAATTAGAAAACTAAAAAAACACAAACTAAATCCAGCAATAAATTTACTCTAATCTAATACATATACTTGATTAAATCAGTTCATTATTGATGATAATTTTTTTCATTTTTCAATAGCAATCTTTTGAAGATGGTGCTAATCCGTTCAGCATGTTAACTGAGGATATAAAGACTCTTCTAAGCTGCTAGAGACAAACCATTTTGATTTTGGCCTGAAACTTAAAAAAGATCTATAGTTAATATTTAAAATTTTAGCACAGATTTACTTTTTGTGGATTACCTATCAAGAATAATTAGGACATTTTAGTTTCGTTTTAGTAGTGTTGGCTAATTAGTTTTATTTTTATATTTTAGAAAACATTAGATTAGTTTTATTGATGTAGAAATAATGTCCTCCTGTCACTCGCCGGCCGATGCTGAAGGTAATCGGTGTCTACCACCAAAGGAGAGGGTTTTTGTTTTGTTTTAGTTGTTTGTATTGTTAGATATTAAGGTTTAGATATTGATGTCTAGATGTAAATGTTTTTATATGTTGATGCAGTTTGATGTACGTGGATGATGTTCTGAATGTAGAACGATAGATTAAATTTTACGTTTTTAGTTAATGAAAATTATACTTGCCCAACCACTGCCAAGAGTTCAAAAAAAGAAAAGAAATAATGACTTCAATGTGCTCTACATATGTCCATCATAATTTGCAAATTGGGTGCACCTTTTACCAACGGGTGGCTATCTCAATAACTTGCAAATGGCATGGTGTGATGAGTTTGTGTTGGAATAGTAAGTTTATTAGTGTTTTTCCTAGTTGGTGTTATTTTAATTCATATACAGAACTATTGTAATATAAAATATACTGCATAAATCGACACATTTTTCATTTGACCTTCATGTTTAATTTTCTATCTTGGAAGAAGTCAGTATGTTTGTGGGGTTGATTACTCAAGAACTACAAGCAATTAATGCAGGTACGAGAGGTCAGCCGTCAAAATGCACACGCCTTTTCATTTACCTTGTTTTAATTTTATTCCTCTATAAGTTCAGCCTCTATAGACTCCATTTTAAGTTTTCCTTCAGTTTCATGATTACAGTGTTTGGGGTTTTCTTTTTCTTGCTCCTCTTTCCGGCCACTCCGGTGACTTTAATTCTTGAGTTTATCTTAACGTATTGTGCATTATGACTATATCAAGACTCAAGAGAACCAAAACAAGTATATTTCCATTACAAGTCAAAAAATGATGATGATGATGATGATACAGAGTTGGAAATAACCTATTCATGAAGTTGAAACTAACCTAAGAATTGATTCAGCGATGGTTTTCCCTCGATGAGGAGGAGAGTGAGAGAGAGAGTAGGATAGGGAACCTGCCGCCATGGAGGTACTCCGTCTCTTTTGTGTGTAGAAGCGAACTGTCTGGACTCTCAAGGAGAAATGAAATGTTGAAAAGATGAGGTTGGATGAGGAAATGGACATGAATTAATTTGTAGCTACCCTCATCAACAGATTAAGAAATAAGAACACATGTAGAGCGTCAAATCTCATTGTATACAGATGTTTGAAGATAAAAATATCAATTAGAGATCAATTACATTGATAGAAAATCTATTAGAGATCAAGTACGTTTATAGAAGATCAATTAGAAATGAACAAGTATTAATTAACAGATATAGTAAATCTTGTAATATATAAGGAAATATTTTAATGGTTCTTTAAATTTTGTAGCCTATTAATACGCACCGGTGAAAGATTGAAATCATATTATAAATCATAAAACTAAATCTTTTCTTCTCAAAAAGTCAACATGATATTATAGCAGGATTTGATAGAGATGAATTAAGAAGAAGAAGAAGAAGAAAAAGAAGAAAAAAGAAGATAAAAAAAGAGAAGAACAATCAAAGACATTTTTCTCTTCCTCATCAACACTCATAATTTTAAAGATCTGACCACTCAAGCGAGCAAGTGCAAAAGACACAAAGGAGTTAGAACGACCAGTCAAACAACAAGCTGCAGAGACAATTCAAATGCTAGTTGAAAAAAAGACACGTGTTAGTTTGAAAAAAAGAAGAAGTTAAAGATGGACACCTAAGCAAGTTTCAGAAAATAATCAACAAAAAATAATTACACACAACTTAGATTCTACGATTTCAACTTGAAGGGAATTGTTGAAGATAAAAATCAATTAGAGATTAATTACATTAATAGAAAATCAATTAGATATCAATTACATTAATAAAATATTAATTTAAAAATCAATAAGTATTAATTAACAGATATAGTAAATCTTGTTAAAGAAAATGTTTTAATGGTCTTTTAAATTTTGTAGCCTATAAATAGATGCCGGATAAAAGATTGAAATCATATTATTATAAATCATAAAATCAGTTATTTTCTTCTCAAAAATCAAGAATATATATGTGTTCCCTCAATTCTCAAAATACGAGGACAGTAAGGTGTCAAATCTCTAAACAGTTTGATCAGTTCTTCTTACAATAAATAAATAAGGAAAGAATTCTTCGGAGACTTTCAAAATCAATTTTTATTAATAGACTTGCTTTGCGGAGCGCAAAAGTCAATATATGATAAAATGTACATGAGAGATGCTTTATCGCCCAAAGTACATATTGGCATGTTATATATACCTCTTTTAATTTCATAATGAAGCACCATTTTATTTACCTTCTTTTCTTCTGTGTGTTTATCAAAAATAATAATACATGTAACATGGTTAATTTATTAAAGCTCTGCTGGCACGTCCTTAAAATTCATGCTTTAGAAGTTTTATATCTGTTTTACAAAATAAATTAATTAGGAAGAGAAATAAAAAAAAATACGGAATTTCATTAAACCAAAGCAAAACTTTCTAGAAAAGATCTAGGAGGAAACTTTCTTTTTGTATACCACAGCAGCTAGCAGATAATGAACAAGTATTCTCTCCATTACTGTAAAAGATTATCTCACAACAACAAAGTAGGCACTTATCGCGAGGAAAAAAGCGCATTTATGACAGTTCTCCGTCGCAAATAGAAAAAACACAGTTATGACAGTACTCCGTCGCGAAAAGTCATTTTTTATCCTCACCAAAAGTGTCAGTCTTTTGTAGTGTATTCACTTTATGGTTTGAGATTAACTCTCAGCCGCTTTGAGATTCAGGCTAGCGCAGGGGGCAGTATTATTGGGCTTTGAGATTCGGGCCAAGTTAAAAAGAACGGTCCAGATCCAATAATTGTAAAAGATTCTCTATTACGGTACCGGGGAGGATGTGAATTCAGCATATAATGGCAATGACAATAGTGATTGTGTTTCAAAATTTCTAAAAAAATTGTCCCGCCATCAGTCATTTTCAATCGTTGGAACAATCATAAATTATTTTTAAGTTTGATCATATAGCTAAAACTTAAATACCTTTTTATAAATAAATGTTCTTTAACATGTGAAATATACATATTGCAACACATGAAATTGATTACTTTAATCAATGGTCATCTAATAAAAATTTGTATTTTGTTGACATTGTATTTTACTTGACTGTATTCATAAGAACATTAAGTAATCGCATAAGAGATGACGCTCATTTACACCGAATGTTCTGGGGATTCATATAATTTTTATTTTATTTTTATCACTTCATTAATTAAAGAAATATGTGACTAATATAGGTTATATATTTGGAAAAGAAATATAGACGAAGTCGTATACTAGCTATTTAGGAATCTCTGAGACCAACACTACAAGAATGTGACAGTATCCGCGAAGATAAAAAGTTACTATCTGCGAGGCTATACTGACATAAATGTGTTTTTTCTATTAGCGATGGGAGTATTTGAAAGAGTATGCCGATAGTATCCCTCGCGGATACTGTCCCATTTCATACGTTCCAAGCCGAATATAACATATTGTCATTAATAAGTAAACTACACAATTCCTTCGGCATGTCTATTTCATAATTAGACACAAAAAAAGAACTCCACTCTCACCTACCATAATGTGTACATACCGTATATATCTTTATTTACTTTTAATGAAATCTTGAGTTCTAAGAACTAGTCTTTGGTTTAGTGGCAAAGACACATGGCCTCTATGTGAGAGGCCATGAGTTCGAAATCCGGATAGGAGAAATCATTTGTTGTAATAACAAGAGTATTAAATAGTTAGATAGCTTGACCTCCAATTTTTACTCAAAAAAAAAAATCTTGAGTTCTAACTTAAAAGTTCAAATAACGTCTCGCATTCCACACGGATTGCGACACAAATGATTGCACCAAAGGAACCCAATTCCCAGCTCTCGAGAGAAGTGGCTTCTAGCAGCTACTACGAGACCAATCTTTTTTGCTCTACTATTTTTAATATCCAATAGATTTAAATAATTGTTTTCGACATTTTACCAATACAACCTAACAAAACTAAGGCAATAAGCTAACACATTGACATTACTCTTGTATGGCAGAATTATTTGCTCATTAATTCATCAACATTGGCTGCAGCGAATCCTCTACCATTAGTATGTCAATTTCTAAATGATATTGGATTTCAATACAAAATATGTTGTTATTATGACATACCTTCTAAAAGAGCATACAAAAGAATATTGATCGGAATTATGCCAGACTTTGAACTTACATGATTTTGGGCAAAATAAAAGAGAAAGACAATATAGAAACATTTTTTTTCTCTCCTCATAATAAATTAATGCAATGATCTTTACTAATATGTAATACATCCTAAAATGGTGTGTAGATGGCACCTCAACATAGTAAACTGCTGCAAACAACCCAAAGGCTAGTACAAATGCGGTCACACAAAGAAGGAACTTCTTCACTGGTGCAACAAGAATATTCTCCATTCATTCAACGGACAAAAACAAGCAAAGGAAAAATCCTAATTCAACCACCATTTGGAAGGATTCTTGATATGAAGGAGGAAGTAGTGATGGAATGCAATTACAATGAAGTGCCAAAATATCAAAAGTATGTTTCACTATCATTGTCGCTATATATAACATATAAAGTTGAATTTGATGCATTTGTGCTGCATATCAATTTCGTTATTTTTTAAATTTCAATACTCTCTTATATAATAATGCCGTACAAGAAATAAACAATCTAAAGGAACCTCAAATCCATGGAAGCGGACGTGGGAAAATACCACTTGGACCTCACCTAGCCTTTGCCCACAACTGATGAACAGTTTCCTCTGTTTTAGGTACGAAATAACTAATGATTAGTTAGTGTTTAGCAGGTTAGTATCTATACTATTAATATTTTTTTTTATTGAAAAGATTTAAAGAACAAGTGTCATAATTTTCGTGTTAGAAATAATAATATATTATAAATCAGTAAATTAGAAAACTAAAAAACACAACTCCAGCAATAATTTTACTCTAATCTAGTAGATATACCCCTGTCTTCGAAGCAAGCAAGGGGGAGACGACCTCAGGTCTTCTCTGCGTTTCTATTGATCTTACTGATCAGAAAAAGAAACTGACAATATATACAATTTGTCTGAAATCAGCAAGGATTCGCCGACAAAAGGTACTTCTATTGCAAATGTTTACATCAAAATACTATTTTTTGTATTATGTAGCATTAAATGATCCAATGATTGAATTGGATCTCTGTTCTATTCTCTTTTCATACCACATATCACCTAATACAGTATTTCTACAGAATTTCCGGCCGGGCGAGTTGGAGAAAACCCCCGTCTTGGAAGCAAGGGGGAGACGACCTCAGGTCTTCTCTGCGTTTCTATTGATCTTACTGATCAGAAAATGAAATTGACAATATATACAATTATTTTTGCCATTTGTCTTACGCCCTTGATTTTTACATAATTTTTTATAAAAGCTACTCTTTCATAAAATGAGGCCGAGGTCTGTCATTAACAGCACCATATATAGCTGTGAGAAAACCAGCAGCTTTAAACTTTTCTTTCCGTAGTACAAAGAATTCTATTTAAAATCCCATAATAACAACGACATCTCAATGAAGAGCAAAATGGCAAATAAATGATTAAAACTAAAAGCATGAGCTCCTGTTAAGATAACTCAAAAGGAAAATTTACAGTAGTTAAAAAAGCATACAATATATACCCAGCAATTGTACTAAAGTACTAATGTAAAATTCCAGGGTCATATGCAATCAATTCTTTCGACAAGTGATGGATGGCAAATAGAAGGACAGGCACATAAAATGAAAAAAAAATAAAAAAATAACACTCCAATGACACACGGGTTCTTGTGGTCGGCGAGGACAATGAAAAACATGGCCTACTGCATTGCAAGCTTTGAAATCTCTTAGGCTGAAACTTCAAAGATTTTTATCCTCATATTAAAGGTAGAATAGTTTTACAGCCTCATCTTCAACAATGAACAGAAATATGCAAATAGTGATAGAAGTTAGCACAGAGAAGCACACAAATAAACCATAGAAAATAATTTATTAATTACTTATTTTTGCAAAGTATACTGAATTCAATATCATGATACAAATAACACCTAATATATCTCATTTTTGCAGCTGAAACCAGTAACCACCAATGCTTTTTAATATTTGCTTGATCTAAAGTTCTAAACCTGTTTTGGTGTTTGGTGTTTGGTGTTTGGTGTTTGGTGCTATTGCAAATTAAATAACTCGGATGTTAATGCAAATGTTAGAATTGTACGTATGTAAACCCATAATTAAGGAATTGGATCTATAAAAAATTAACATGGTGTACTGACCACAGTTTATTGAATTAAGTAATTTCAGAGCACTGCTCTTGATCCATTCTCAAGTGTCGAAAACCCTCGCGTCATATCCATCAAGTAAGAAACGAGTTCGCTGTGCCCATTTTTGGCAGCATGATATATAGGATATCGGAGGTGGTTATCCATCAAATTTGGCAACTCTTGGTACTTTTGTACAAGGAGCTGTGCTGCCTCCAAATTTGCATGTGCTGCCGCATAATGAAGCAGCGTCTCTCCCTCATTATTCACAGTGAACAATGCTTCTTGTGGTATGTGTTCCAGCAACTTCTCAATAAATGTTGGATTTTTCTTCTGTACGGCGATAGCTATGTGGAGCACTGTTTCTTTCCTCTCTGTTATCTTGGTTTGAGCTGCCTCCAGAGAGCTTTCTAAGAAATCCAAAATTACATTCAGGTTTCCTTCAATAATAGCATCATGCAATGTATTGTAGTAGTAGTGGCATTGCACTGGTACATCTAGTTTCTCCTCCTCCTCCAATTTAAACTGTAACAGTAAAGACTTGTTGATTAACTGTATTTATGAAAAAAAAGAGGTGGGGAAACAAAAATGATATTTAAGCCGATTTGAAACCTCTCATCTATTGCACGTATACAGAATCACTGTCCAGTATTTTAGATTTAGTACAAATTCTGCATAAGTATTCAGAGTTGCTGTCCAGTATACAGCACTTTTTTGCATTTGATCTTCATGTTTTAAATTAATGCGTACCTGTGCGAGAGGTCGGCCGTCAAAATGCACACGCCTTTTAATCGTTAAATCTGGCTGTAATGCCCATTTGCCTTGTTTATGTTCCTCTATAGATTCAGCCTCTATAGACTCCTTTTTATGTTCTTCTGCTGTCTCGCGATTACATTGTTTGGTGTTTTCATTTTCTTGCTCCTCTTTCCACTCCGGTGACTTCCTCGAGTTTATATTTCCATAATTTGCATCATGACTATACCAAGAGAAACAAAAATCAGGTACGTTTCCATTATAAGTCCAGAAATGATGATGAGTGATGGTGATGATGATGATGATCGATGATGGAGTTGGAAATAACCTCAATTCATGAGGTTGAGACAAACCTAAGGATTGATTGAGCAATGGTTTTCCCTCAATGAAGTAGAGAGAGAAAGAGAGTAGGATAGGGAACCTGCCGCCATGGAGGTACTCCGTTTCTTTTGTGTGTAGAAGCGAACTGTCTGGAGGAGAAATGAAATGTTGAGAAGATGAGATTGGATGAGGAAATGGACATGAATTAATTTGTAGCTACTCTGATCAACAGATTAAGAACACATGTAGAGCGCCAAAACTCACCATATGTCTATATATAGGCGTTTCCTAAATTCTCAGAATACCAGGACAGTAAGATGTCAAATCTCTAACCAGTTTGATCAGTTCTTCTTACAATAAATAAATAAGGAAAAATTTCTTCTAAGACTTCCAAAATCAATTTTTATTAATAGACTTTCTTTGCAGAGCACAAAAGTCAATATATGATAAAATATGAGAGATGCTTTATCGCCCAAAGGAGTACATATTGACATGTTCTACCTATTTTCATAAAAAAGCACCATTTTATTTACCTTTTTTTCCTTCTGTATAATATAGGGTTTAACATATAATTAATTATACATGTAAAAAGCCCTGCTGGTACGTCCTTAAAATTCATCCGGTAGAAGTTCTATTATGATGATTTTTTATTCAACTTTTTTTTCATTATACTGCCAACAACTTTTATTGATCTAGCACTAATTAGTTTTCTTGTTCTAAATTTGTCTAGAATCTTATTGACTGGGTCTTGTTCATCTTGTAGATTCAATATAGCCCCTATATATTATTCAATTTATTAGAAGTACCAGAACTAGCTAGTTCCTTCGCCTGGTAAGGAAAAGATTAAGTCGCTAGAAGCGAAGCAAGATAATCTCGCTCCAGGTCACTAAATTTTCGCTGGAGGTCACTAAACTTTGTCATTTGTCACGAATTGGTCACTCAACTTTGATTTGTCCCTCCATAGCCACTGAACTTTTATTTTGTTCCAATCAAGTCACCCTATAACTTTTCCATCCAAATTATAACGGAAGATGCTCATTCCGTCCAAAATACTAACGGAAAAGTTATATTCCGTTAATATTTTGGATGGAAAAGTTATAGGGTGACTTTATTGGGACAAAATAAAAGTTCAGTGGCTATGAAGGGACAAATCAAAATTGAGTGACCAATTCGTGACAAAGGACAAAGTTTAGTGACCTCCAGCGAAATTTACCCCATAAAATAAGTTAGGAAGAGAAGTGAACAAAAATATGGAATTGCATATATAAAACCAAAGCAAATCTTTTCTAGAAAGAAAGGATATATGAGAAAACATTCTTTTTGAAGCCACAGCGGCAGATAATGACATGACAACTAAAATTATACTCATAAATTACATTCATTGAGTTTCAAAAGTTCTAAGGCATGGCACGTCATTAGTTATTTTCAATAACATGTGATATATACATGTGATAAATACATATTTTAATATGTGAAATTGATTACTTTAATTAGTGATCATATATTAAAAATTCTAAAAGATTTGTTGACATTGTATTTACTTGACAGTATTTATCTCAATTTAAAATTTTAGTTCACTCTGTAATACATAATTTTTATTTCGGAACAAGTAAAAGAAACAGTAGTGCAATTTTAATACATATGAGGTTCATTTCACCACTGTACACTGAATGTACCGTGGAATCATATACTTTTTTTTATTTTTATAACTTGATTAAAGACTTATGTGATTAAAATATGGTATAAATTTGGAGAACGGAGTAGGTCCGATGCCCATCGGACCTACTTTTAGGTTCAACGAGCATGATGACCGTCCGATCTAATTCAAGATTTGTGCGCACAAAAATTGAAACAGACACGCACAAAATTTAAAGCGTTCTGCACGAATCTTAAAGCAAATCGACAGTGGTTAAACCCATCGAACCAGAGTAAGTCCGATGCCCATCGGACCTACTCTCAAATCATAAATTTGGGGGAAAAAAATTTAGACGTAGTTGTATACTAGCTATTTAAGAATCCCTGAGACCAGGCCATGCTCGGGCTTCATACGTACCAAGCCGAATATAACACATTGTCATCCCTACACTCAACTAACCTAAAGTTCCCCACACTCAAGTAACCTAAGGTGAACTTTGGAACAACCCATTGGCCAGTTCCGAAGGCAATACTAACTCATGAAAAAATAATAAATAAGCAATATTTGTTTTCCCCAATCGAAGAAAGATAGAACTTTTTATCAGTTTCAATGAACCTGACCTGCTAGAATAAGACCCGGTCGTTTATTTTAATATAGCACGAATCTCAAAGACCCCTCAGTGCATCTAAGGCAGGGCCAAATTAAAATCGCTTGGCTGGAATTATCTCATGTAGGGATGTTCTAGTTTCAATTGTGTACAAAGATCTCCATTCTCTACCCACAAATCTCTCCAGTCTAATATTTCTGGATGTTCAATGGTTTTATGAGCAAACATTTGGTATAACAGGGCAAAAAATAATCTTATTGAAACAACTATAAATATTGTCAAGTATACAAGAAATTTTCAGAGAATGCACAACTACAACAAAATTTCCTACCATGGGAGCTAAAAGATGTCTAAGGATGGGCTCAAAGGGACGCCCGCCATTAGCCTTAAAAAAAAATCCAAAATTATATCTTAAGCACCTGAAAAATTAAGTTTCTATCTTGTTACAAGCCAGCCTGGTCTGAAACTGACATCTTTTTTGAAATTGCTGCCTTTTGTGGATGTTGATTCACCTTGGTTCCGGTAACACTGTTCCAAAAGAGTAAATAACAATAAAATTAGTATGCATGATTAATATAGAAAATAAAGAAGCAAGGGATATCAGTAACCACATGTCCTATTATTAACTCAGTTTAAATTATTTTATTATTCTTTCTTTTTTTTCCTGGTTGGACTGGGGACGATGGAGAACTGTGCACATCTCCACCGTAACGGCCCCACAAAACCTTTTTCCCAGAATTTCTTTCCCTAGAACTTCATCTTTTCCATTCTATCTGATCATCTAAGTCAATTAGAAGGCTCAAAATAGTACTTGAACAAAATCAAACTACAAATTTCCCTTCATTAATTGCAAGTCTCGAGCAATAAAGAAGGATAAACTATCAAATTGATTTTAGTATATTACCCTGTAACAGACAACCGAGTTGTCAGGATACATCACAAACAGCTTGGTGCCAAGTCGGGCATAGCATGAACTGCACATACTCTCATCATTTAATTGCACATGCCGAGACCTCTCCTCCATTCTTGTCAGCTTGGCATCCAGGTTTATCGCCCTTGACATGCTATGGACAATCTAACCATATACACAAAAAGTAAAAACCAAAAACTTATATCAACATTCAGTGACACAAAATTTGGGTTGTTCTCAATGTAGACTTACTAGACTTCAATTTAACCAAAATCCTGCAATAAATATTATAAGCCCAAAGAGAAGTTCTAAGGTCACCACTGTATATGATAGTCCCATGTTGCTTTATGCCAAATGCTAAGTACAACTACCACTTCATTTACAGTGAAGAACTTTTCCATTCAAGCTTCTTTTGCAAGAAATTAAGGGAGCAATAAATATGATTCTTACCTGGCCTTGGCGATGGTGATGCACCCTAGCTCTCAACATTCTCAAAATTGTATCTGTGGCAAGCTGAAGTGGCATCTCTGGTGACAGTCTCTACAATAGAAGAAAGGAGAAGTCCGATAGAACTAATAAAAATATGAGAAGATGAGAAAAAGAATCTTAATGATAAGGCGGGTTGAAAACATATGAAATTGAATGTCTTGGTGACATTGTTCTTTACCAGCTATGACCCCTTTTTTTCTTTACTAGGTCATTCTTGCCAGTAATAGTCTTGACCAGTTTGTTACACATCTATGCATTTGGGTAATACAAAATAATACAATACAATAACACAAAATGAAAAGAAAGATACCTCCAAAACTTGCAATGGATCTAGAGACTCGCCATGATTATGTAAAAGACGCACAGCAGCTGAGAACATTGGTTCTTTTCCATTTTGAGGGTCCAAATACAAATCTAATAACCTAACAAACATACAGAAGCAAATGTTGAGGAAAAGAACTACTTTTCAGAAAAGATGAATTTGAGTGCACTATAAACTAAGGAGAGACGGTTAGAGGTAATTATAACCACAAGTCTTGGTTGAGTTTCTGCCAATACAATAATAACTAAGCGCTACCAGTATTAAATCAGAGACTGATTAAAATATCTAATCTTTATAAATTACCTTAGGGCTTAGTTGTGACTGACTGAAGGGAAGGTTTTCCAAAAAAATGATAGGAACTTCCGTTCCATTTTTTAGATGCTATTAAATCCAAAACAGGTGATAAGAAGGATTCAAAACAAAGACTTACTGAATATAGGCATCATCTCGTCCGATTTCAGCACAGTATTGTTCAGCTGCTTCACTGTCTTCCAGTTTTCTTCCAAATGAAAAAAGAAAAAGGAAAAAAAAAAAAAAAGAGTGAGAAATGATGAACCAAGAAGGAAACAGGTTAGGGAGAAAGAGAAAGCTTTACTACTCTTACAATGCCAGAATCTGAAGAACAATGTTCTCTTGTCCCATCTTTCTGTACAATATTGCCTGAGCAAGAAAAAATAATTTTGGAACTACGGATCAGGGACTAAAACCAAAATATTACCTGACATATCAGTTTCATGTCAAAATGATAAAAAATTAGTTCAATACCAAGCATCCACCCTGGATTTGTATATATGGGAACTTATTAACATTACAAACTTTCTTTTTTCGTATTAGATATTGAGCTGACTAGATATTTCTACATGCAATATAGATGTTACATATTTTTATTAGAGTTTTTTTACTAACATAATAAGGAAATACAACTAGACATACTGAACCACAAACTTTAATAAATAACAAAACTCTACAAAATATAAGTTACTCCATAGACCAGCCAATAGATTAACAAGTATTAATATCGAAATAACTAAGGTACGATTATTCCACCTAACTGCATAACATATTGCAATTGAGACAGAAAAAGAAGCATGTATTCAGAATAAGTTAATATGAACCTTTTCAAGCCATAACTCAGAATCATTTACTACATCAAGCAGCTCCTCAGGATCATACAAGTCAGAAGCCTGTAAAAATAATTGGAGCCTCTCTCGTACTGAAAACTTGTACTCATTTCCAACCTCATCATTACAATCCTCTGACATGTTTCCATTGCTTCTCTCAGCCCTGTCTGTACTGTCAGAGCCTGTCGCAACTTGTTCTAGTGCTGACTTGGCAAGAGAGAGGGCATAGAGAGTGTGGTATCGTGGGTCATCACACTCTTGATCCTCGATCAACCATTGCAAGTACCTGCCATGAGAGGTTCCAATTTTAGTTCAGGGCTAAACCAAAAGTTCTTTTTACAATGAACTGTCAATATATCCACTAATTAACCATATCATCTGATGAAAAATGACTAAATACACCCGATAATGAAATAAAATATCCTTAGTTTTTACAACAAAATTGTTGAATAAATACCTCCTTTAGTTATTAACTTTTGGTCCTATTATAAAGCTTAATGATGTTGCCTTGCACCTCAGGTTTAGTACCAAAAATAGGAAAAAGAATCTCTTTTCCATCTTTTGCGCTCTGTTTGCATTGACTAGGCTTGTCCAGCAATTAGTTATGCACTTCAGAATAATTTTAAAACATATTTGATCACACTGAGGACTCCTTGCAGAAAAATGGGTTGATCAAACCAAAACTCGTTAAATTGCAGCTCTATTAAAATTTGTTAAGCTAATTACAGATTAAGTACCTGTTCCAACAAACATGCAAGCATCTAGGGTACAAAAAATTTGGTATTGTCTTTAGAGTAATACTTTTGGGTAGAAACAGGTTCTTTGGCCTGAGGTCTTTCTGATTAAGTTTGTGACTTTGTGTTCATTGAGTTGATGTCTGTTCCTACCACTCTAATTAAAAAAAAAAAAGTTAGGAACCTTATATGAAAAAATATTTGGAATCGGAATAAAGTTCAATGGAATTTTCTGAACAATTAATTGACAGAAGTAAAGGGCAATACCTTTGGCGAATTGCAACCTTCCTCACATCAATCGCTGCCAGTACACTCTCTGAGCAAGGAATACTAGTTAGCAACAAGGTTAACTGTCTTAGATTTAATACCATTGCAATCAGCTCTACCAATTATTTCAGTTAGTTTTCGCTTTTAATTTCTGTCACTGAAGTAGGGCTTATTTTATATTTGTCACCATGAGGACTCTTCCTTTACATGTCTGTAGTTGCTACTTTGAACCAAGAGTTTTTACTTTGGCAAAACAGTTTACCTGGTGAAAGCTGATCAGTTCTCTTCTCAGATATTAGAATTGTTACAGCAAGATCTTCATTGATATCCGAAATCTACAAAGGAAAAGGACAAACAGTCTTCAGCAAAGAGCTTTACAGTAAAATAAGAATATTATATCACATTTTGGTGCAGGTAAGGCCACATTTAGCCCTTTTTATGTCCTTCTTAGTTTGCAGTGTTTGTTTAATTTCATCGTACAATGTAAATTGGGTCTTAAGTTCTGGCAGGTTTGACCAGCATCAACACAGGCCTTTGGGTATGGGCAGTTAATCTGAGACCCAGTTTAAACATGGACATTTTAAACAAAACAACAAAAACAATGGTAAGAAACAAACCCAACTAAGGTGCTCTAGAACAAGGTCTTGATCTGATGACAGCTGAAGTATTTTTGAAGCTTCTTCAGCCGCTTTTCTCTCACTAGAAGTGCCACGTTTTAAAGTATCAGCAGTTTCTCTCCGTAGACTGGCTGCATAATTTCTAGCCAAGTGACGCCAGATGGCAACAGATTTAGAGTCCATCCCTTTGCTTCCGTATAAAAACGCAAGCGTCCTTAAGTGCCCAGAGTTGTTTAAAAGCACCTCCAATTCCTCCTGTAGTTTAAGTGAAATAAAGAACTTTCTTTCCAGATTTGGACTATGCTACAAAAATACTTCTGTAAGGCACCAATGTAGGCTCTACCCCATGTCACTAATATTAACTAACCTGAGTAACCTTGGGATACAACAAAGTTAGGCATTGCATACACAAAACAGGAATTTATTAAAAATTGATATTTTCTGTGACATGAGGGGTTCAGTTTTGGTTTACATGGCTCTTGGGTCTGGATCTAGAAAAATATGCTACATATTTATTTTTCACTTATCTCAGGTCAGGTAAAATTTCACATGCCATGGATCAAGAGGATGTAATTATATATTAGAAAGACATACCACAACACAACTGTTGTCTGATGAGGCAAGATTTTCCATTTCAGGTACAAGATCAAGTGCACGATAAAGGTACATGAGAAGAGTATCAACTCCATCCTTCACTTCAGGAGAGAACTCCTTGTTTCTCGAGGCAACTAGGTACCTACATAGAGAAGTCAAACAAAATTTATTGCATACTTGAAAATTTAATGCGTACTTGAAATCACTTCCGACACGATAAAGTTGAAATCATGCCTTGCCAAGTTTACAATTTCAAACAAAATCTAATGCATGCTTGAAAATATTTGGAACTGAAATAAACAACCGAGCTTATGCAAGCAACGGATGATGGATCGTTTCTTTGCTTTCTATTTACTGTTTTTACATTATTTACCCTAAAATTGGGTAACTCAAGGCTTAATACACGTTTAACAGAAAAATGAAGGTTAATCAGACTACAATGTGGAGGGTATGTTGCACAAAAGAAGGATTAACAAGAAGTTGCATTGGATGTAACCAGTTACAATAGAAACAGATAATATACCTGGAGATATTCTGATATCCAACTTAACAAAGCAGCCGTTATTTGGTGGATTTAAGACGAAATTCGAGTCTTAAATTAGGATATGTTGTGGCATATTAGCACAATGCTGATTAAGTCAAACAATATGAGGATACATTGAGGTTTAATTCCCCAAGACATTGGTAGGTTGGTAAACTGACACAAATTAGGCTAATTCTCTCGGGTTAATTGCAGAAGAAAAACAATAAAAGGGCTCATATGAAAAGAACCTGATAATATTTCTTATGGCCAATTCCAACAAATCCGCTCGACTTGGAAGGTTAAAGAGGAACCTCTCATCCAAATTTGCATCTAGCCCCGCTCTTTTGAGGAAAATCATGTTTTGGATTGTTGCCAGTGCTGCATCAATCACTTCTTCAAGTGGTGCCGGTGGAGGGTGCAAGGCCCAGTACCGGTTTCGGGGTACCTAGAGACATTAATTTCTCTTGGATTATAATATAAGAGTTACTAGTAAAGAAGAAGAGCAAATGTTCATATTAACAAGAAGAAGAAAGTTACAATACCAATTTTGACCAGCGGTTTTCCTGCGTGATAAAGGGGAAAATTTCTGATGGATCCATCTCTTCTGATAACAAAAAATGATCCACAGCCTCCTCAAACCGCAAGTCAAAGAACAAAAGGAATCCCACTTGGGCATGCACAAAGGAGAGGGTTCTTTTGGTGATTTCACCATCTGACTTGAGACCTTCCGACAAGGAGATGGCTTCTCTGTATTTCTTCTTCTTCAGCAGAGCTTTGATCTGCTCCTCCATTGATGCTTTTCTATAGCATATAACCTGATGAACAGAAGCTTGTTGAATACCTTTTATTTATTCTTTCTGTTTACATTAATAATGCACACAGGAATAACCGCCTGATATTTTTACAGAATAAATTTATTTCAATCTTTTGTATAGAGTCTCAAAACAGCTGTTTGCACAAAACTGATCACCTTTTATCCCTAATTTAAGACAATACCATAATTTCTCGTAACAGCAAAAAGCCATCTCAAAATTATCTTGAACATATATAAATATATTTGAGGTACTAAGATTTGCAACTGCCCTTAATTCTAAAATACATAACATAACTATAATTTGTTTCAACCATAAAAGCAAAGCAATATAACTTGTAACCACCATTTAACCCTATATTTACGAAAACTACTTTCTGATTTCTTTTCTTCTTAATTCTTCTCCTATGTACAGAGTAAAGGAATGGAAATCGACCCACTGGAAATCAGATGAAAAGTTCCACTGGAAATGGATATTTGTAAGTACCAATATTTTATTACTATATTGTCGCTGCCACCGAGTTGCAAACTAACTGAAAAGGAAACAAATTGCAACAAAAATTACACTTTTCTTAAATTCATATTACTTACCTACCTTACTGGTAGTTGCCACTGCCACCATTTCCCCTTTAGCCATATCATCTCCACCCAGAATCAAACCACCTGTACCAAACTTCCCCACATCAACCACTTGAATGCACTCACCATTTCTCCTATACATCTCCAGCTTTGCATCCCCAGAAACAACCACGTACGAGCCCAACTGGCAAACACCATTGGGCATACACTTGAAAACCAAACTCCCACCTTTTGGTTGCCCAAGTGTATCAATGACCACCCCCAGGTTGTCCACCAAAAGAAGCACCTCTTCACCTTGCAACAAGGGCTTCAACTTGGGATTTCTGGAAAATTCTGGAAGAGTGAATATATCATTGCTTTTTCCAGTTTCACTGGAAACTAAGAAATAACCATTTGAATTACCAACAAATATCGACTCATTAACCCATGCCATTGCCTTTATTCCATCAAATCCTAGTATTTCTTTCAAATGTACCTTTACATCGCTATCGGACAATATCATCTCTATCAAAACCAATTTCTTTCCCATTGCTGCAACTGCAGAGGAACTGCTGACACAATGAGTGTCTGACAAAGAGCGCCCTGCGCTGTCTTCTGTAATTTCAGAGCTAGAATCCCCATTTTCCGTAGTTTCTGAGATAAAATTAGAACTCCCTGTACGAAATCTTCTAGCAACAGCCGTCACTTCCTTGAGAAACCCTAATTTCTTCACTGGTTGTGACAAAAGCGTATCAGTCAAGTACAAATTCCCGTCTGATAGAACTAAAACCCTCTCAATCTCAGAAAGAACCAAAATTGTCTCGATCAGACGAGAACCGATTGAAATTAGCTGTACAAACTGCACCGAATCTGATATAGAGGGGTTAATTGAGAGAAGGATTAACTTTCCTCCGCCTGTACCGACATAAATAAGGGTTTCGGAGTCGGACCTGAAAGAGATTGCAACGGATCTGATGGTGATTGGTGTGGATTGCGGGAGGTTAGCGACACGAGCCGGGTCAAGCTCGGTGAGTTGCTCCAGTACAGTGAAGGAGGAATCCATTTAGAGGAGAAGAGGTTTAGGATTGGCGATCGTTTAGAAGAGAAACCATCGGAGATAACTGAGGTGAGATTTCTCGAAATAGGCAGCTTAAATTAAAACTTGCTCGAAATAGATTGCACAAATTCCGATGTTCAACTGGGAAAGAGTAAGCTCTGTCAGAGAAAACAGACTCACGGAGTGGGACACGTATCCTCTCCATTACTGTAAAAGAGTCCCTTCACTTTACGGTTTGAGATTAACTCTCATCCACTTTGAGATTCGGGCTAGCGCGGGGCAGTATTATTGGGCTTTGAGTTGCCAATTTAAAAAGAACGGTCCAGATCCAGTAATTGTAAAAGATACCCTATTACGGTACTGGAGAGGATATGAATTCCTCACGGAGTGTTGGTTTTGTCAAAGTGCCATCTATAAATTTGAAAATTGCTGCGCGCTATTAGATCTGAACTGAAAATAAGTGCTGGTCAAACGGAAAAAGAGCAAGTATCTGCAAAATCTAAATCGTTCATTTCATATCTAACAAGTATTAAAATTAATTTTATATCAATAAAATCGGTCAAAACGCATTAATAAAAAATAATTATATAATCTAAATCGTCTTATATAAAATAGATGGTCCAAATTTTGTGGATATCCTCCAATGAATTCTATATAATTTGATAAAGGCAAATTCTCGATTCCATGAAATAATAAAGGTTAAAATTGAAACCTATCATTACATGCATGATCTATATTATCATACATTAAGGGTTTAAAGTTTCAATGGTTAGAAATTAACAATCCTTGATGCATTAACAAACACTACTTAAGTTGTATAAAATTTGATATTATTAGATTTTCTAATTTGAGGTGACAGTTTTTAATTCAGTTTCAGGAATGTGAAAGAGTTTCTTACTTAGAAATTATGCAGGAAAGTTTCTCATTAAGAAATTGTTTATAAATTCCACGTTGGCCAAATATTAACTCAAATTATTTCTCCTTTTTAATTTATTACTGACGTGGTTTAATAGAAACTCTAAAATTAATTTCAGAAATATGAGAATTTAAATACTTCAGAAATCTTAATTTCTAAAAAGTGATTAATAATTATTTAGAAACTAATTTGAGTTGCAGGAATTGATGCTCTTAGACTATTTACACGTTTCTTAATTATTCATTTTATTTTATTTTTAATCATAATTTAAATTATCAAAATAACTATTGTCAAGTAATTTTCTCTCAATTGCAGCATTACAGAAAATAGATATGATTCTCATTTGAATGGACATTTCAAATTTGTATATAAGACATCATGTAAAAAAAGTTAAGACCATGGCATGGGAATTCTCCTATTCATTCCTCATATTTTGGTGAATATAGAAATTCCGATGACATAGCTTTAATTTTCTTTTAGGACATGTTCGGCGCATTAATTTTCTTTTAGGGTCTATTCGGCGCAAAAAAGAGAATGGGCGTGGGCACAAAACTTAAATTAAATTTTACTGTGTGCGTGGAGAAAAAAAAGTTTACTCAGAGTGAATTTTTTTTTTCTCACGGACACAGTCACGTACCAAACAGGCTCACAAAAAATACGGGGCGATGGATTGTTGCATAGAACCGAATCTCTTGCTCGCATGAAATTTAATTACCGAATCTTCTTGTTGCAGCTCCTGCGGATTAGGTGTGACCATAAAAGGAGCAGTACTATTAAAATATTTTTAAATATTTTCTTACAAAACATTTCAATGTGACAATGTGTCTAGTCTTTCAGTTTCCACGAAGACAATGAATTAAGAAGTCAGGGGTAAAGATTTTAATAGAGCAGTTTTGGCTTCATACAGCGCACGAACCATATGATTCTAGTCCGTACAGTGCATGAAGCCAAAACTGCTCTGTTAAAATCTTTACCCGAATTCACGATACAAGTAATGTCTAGTTCATACTTCTACTATTATTATTGATTATAATAATAGTAACAAATCACTCACCATTTAAGCAATTCTTTAAATAACTCATCACATCTGATTATGGCAACTTAAACTAAATTTAAAAATAAGATCATTAATGGCTTCCAGTTTTCCTGCTCAACTGTGCAGGATCTGTGGTATTTAGATGCTTGTGTGCCTTTGAAGGAAAGATTGTTAGTTCAAATGATTAGAGGTGTGGACCATTTGGACCATTTGGACTGAAAGAAATAGATTGACTTTCCAGGGGTGTCAAAGTAAAACTGATCAAAGTTTAGGTACTCAAATCATTGCATTAGCAAGCTTTTGGTGTAAGCAACAAATGAATGATTCTTATTTCAAGCTAACCTTGTTATTACCTGGTGATAAAAATGGTTTAGAGGCCATTTCAGAGGACCCAATGTCTGGAGCAGAGATGGAGGGTGTTTTTTATTACCTGGTAATTTCCAACATTAGTAGTTTTTGTGAGGACTATTATGCTATGTTGTTGATCTTTACTATGTTTGCTATGTTCTGATAATCTGTGTGTTTTTTATGTAATAGAATGGTCTTGGAGTAATTGTTGGATTGTAAGTAAGTTGGTACCAGTGGTGGTACCAGTACATTGTAAGTAATTTCTTTTATAATGAAAGAAATTGGTGGGCTGAATTCCCACTTATCTCCAAAAAAAAAAAAAATAAGATTATTAAAAAGCACGGCCAAAATTTAACTATAGTGGTGTCGACTTGTCAAATCATGAATATAGCTAAGAAAGTAAAAGAATGGGACATGTAACATGATTCCATATAAAATAATTGACATGAAGCAGTTTCAACTAAATACACAACTATAAACAAAAGGAACAAACTAAGAAATCTGACAGTTTAAAGCAAGGTTCTAAATAGCGATTATAGCGGCATAGCGGGGAGACAAAAAAAAAAGCTATTGCGAATAGCGTAGCTATAGCGGAAGCTATCATACATAGCGTTTTTTCCGTTTCAAAATTTATATTCTATATTTCTACTAATTATCAACATGATCAATATTAGAGAATTGGGGGTAGCAATCAAATGATAACTAATCTAAGTCTATACTTTTTTCAATCATGCAAATAAGAAGAAAAAAAAAAGATCTACAAAGTAACATTATTTAATAGTTCATACTTGATAGTATTACATATTAAAATAGACAAAGAGCAATTAATTTTACAAGTGAAATGAAGTAAGTATACTTATTTGAACATTTTGTATATTATAATAATCAAAATTAGCTTTCAATTGAAACGAACGGCAATAATTTTACAAGTGAATATTAGACAAAGAGCAAGCAAAAGAAAGAATTAATATTTGAATATTTTCTGATATAGAATGAGAGACTAAATCACAAATAGGAACATAAGCACATAGTTTGGTTTAGAATACTTATCATAGCAGACCATGTAGCATCATAAATAAGAACAAAATCTCATGTAAATCGCAAAAAAAAAACTCATGTAGCATAGCGGTAGCAATAGCGCATAGCGCATAGTGGTAATAGCGGTCAGCTATTACAGCTATAGCGGTCGTAGCTGAATTAGCGCACCTTTATTTCATAGCTTAGCTTTTATGGTCCGAAAAAGCTATAGCGTAGCTATAGCGCTGCTATAGCTAGCTATTTAGAACCATGGTTTAAAGCTTCTCGAATTACCTAAAAGTGCACCATTGCACGGATATTGATGTCCAATTAGTAAAAAGTAGATAGCCGGTTCAAATAAACTGCTTCAAAAACTCTGTAGCCACAAGGCGACCACGTGTATTAACTGAAAGCTTCAGCTCACTGATTTCTTTGTCAATATCCTATACAATAAGATCGAATATTTAAAGTAAACAAAACACCAATCAAAATTGACAGGTGGTTTGAACACACCAATCCCCTCCCCCCCCCCCCCCCCCCCGCCAATCATAAATGCAAGGGTCAATATAAACGAAAAGATTGTCCTTTTTCCTTGTTTTTTTCATTTATTTATTTTTTCTGACGAGGACGGGGGTGAGAAATCAATCCAAATAATACTGGAACCAGACTGTAGACTGGTACATATACTGTACCATCTGGTTACTGCATGTATGCACTTGACCAGTATTTTTTTATTCCAATATTGTTTTTAACTACTGCATGTGTGCACTCAACATTTTTCTTCAAATCCAAAGTACCTACCTAACTTCAACTTATGTCTTTAACAACAAATTCTAAATATCATTAAGTAAACGGATAAGAAAAACATCATAGGTTACCTCCATAAATTGGACGATAAAATCTATAAGCTTGTGCTTATGCATCTCCTCACAATGATAGTTTGTTATCAAGAAACTTATGTCATACCCCTGAAAGAGGAAAAGATTAAAGAAAAAAAAAACAATTGAATCAAGTAAACCATAAGATATAATCAAGTAACTGACAACAAAAGAAATAGAAAACTGTCCTCCCTACCATACATATTAGTTATACTAGAAAAAAAAGAGTACGATTTACATACTTTTCAAAATGGAATTGCACAATACTAAAAGGGTACAATTTATAAAAGATATTCCAAAACATCAGAAATAACAAAAGATACATGTGGTACTGGTCACGACCCAGTGGTGATTGCCTGCTACTGAAATTGCTAAAATTATATCAATAAGGATAGACCAATATTACCAATCTTAGTTCAAGGAAAAGAAATAAAAAACATAATAAAATTTCAAATAACCTGAACTGGTTTTCTCCTAAGTACTTGAAATGCTTCAGCTCTCATAGACAAAAATCTGAGGAACTTCTTTGCAAGAATGTTCTCCAGTTCATCTGATTGCTTCACCTTGAACACAAAAAAATCAAGCAATTAAATAATAAAAAAATGATAAACGATCAAATAAATTAATATAAAAGTGAAAAAGTAAACAATAATGGAAACAAGGAGGTTTGATGTGCATAACAAAACAAAAGACTTTCTTTGTCCTTATAACAAGATATAAAGATCTATGAAAAACAAAAGATAAGCATATGGGTTATGTGGCAAGTAGGGAACTATCAACCTTCATGCTTATACGTATAGAATTGATGGATGTTTCTATCAAGCACTTCTCTGCCTCATTACGGCATATCAAAACCTGTAGATAATAAAAAAGGGGTACAGAACTTATCCACATAGCAACCAATTTATAATATTAAATGAAGCGATCAATTAGTCTTACTGGGTTCAACAGCAGCTCTGGACTTGTTCTGCAACAGAAGACAAAGTTACAAGTAACAATAATCAAAATCTTATTATCTACATAAAAGCATATAGTTTCACAAACTAGAACAAAATCCTATCAACAATAACAATCAACAGAACAATTGCATATATAGCTTAACCCCCATACATTGCTACTTTAATCCAAACCCTATCTAGATAAAAATTCATACATGGCGTAAACTAAAAGACCAGGCATATGTAATGACGATATTGTACATTTGTACTTGTACCATTATTGATAATATATGCAATATTGCTTCAGCAACAGGGATCAAGCATTCTACCGCGACATTTTTATGACCATTCCTTGAAAACATTGCAAAAACAGAACCTTATGGTATTACAGGAAACAACAGAACATGAGAATTCTATATCAAAAGGAACTTACTTCAGCTCAACCTCAGGCTTGTTGTGCCGTTCAACCTCTTGACACGGGAAATTCTTCATAAAAAGCATAATGTGATAAATTCAGTGATGCAATCTACAGAAAAAGAATGACTATAAAAAATAACTCACTTCCAGTAAGAGAAAGGTACCTGTAAGCACATTGCAGCCTCTAAGGTGTTTCGGATGCAAGTCAGGTACAGCCGAAGAGTATTGGCCTGAAAACGAAATTAAATAAATTGGTAACGGTTAACTTTTAAGCATGCAAAATTATACTACCAGCTTTGACAATTAAACTAAAAGAGAGATTACAGGTAATAAAGTTTGATTAAGTCAAGAGAAACCAGCTCAAAATACTAGTATCAGATTGTTTTGATTTAACTAAAAATCTTGAAGAATTTAAACTGAAGCAAAATGCATCTCAAATCAACAACTCAACCACCCCGTAGAAAGAGACGGATCGAGCACCAATTGCTTGTGAAAAAACCTGACTTAAAAATTAAAATTAGGACCTTCTACCATACCATTTCGAGCGATTCTTGCTTCGAGTTTGTTTGCGAGTGACTGATTCTTCAGATTCAACTCTTAGCCGATTCTTCAAAGGCAATGGCGGTGGATGTATGTGATTGATTGATGATCGGAAGAGAGGGGAAAGCGTTGAGTATGCTTCATGAGTTGAAACTTTAAACATTTACCAAAGGAGAAAGGGAGATGGGTCTCTGTTTCTCTCCGCCTGGTGGGAGGGGTGGGCCCTGGGCTGTGCTGCTTAGAGTAAAATTAATTTTGGGCTGGTCTGTATGTTTCGAGTATTTGTTGGATCTAGGGGTGTCAATGGCACTCTTTTATTCGTTTACTCGATCCGTACCGTATTTGATAAGACGAATATAGGTAAGAATTTTTTTCGTAAATTTATTGGATAAGGGTATGACTGGAGATTTTTTTTCTCTATCAAAATAGATAAGGGTACGGGTAAAGCCTCCCAATTGGATAATTATAAATATATATATATATATATCATATATATTAATGAGCAATGAATATTAATTCTCTAACTATTTTTTATAGTTGTATTACGCTTAACTAATCATTAAAATACGTAAATAAATTTCAACAAATCTCAATAAAGTTTAGACCTTTAAAACGCGTATATATTTGTGAAATGAATGTGTTTTTATGAATTATTTAGTAAATATTAATTCTTTTTATTATAATAGCATTACCCGTTATTTATCCACTACCGTTTCGTTATCTGACAATCATAACGGGTAAGAGTAGGGTACGGATAAGATAATTCGTAATGAGTAAAGATAGAGTACGGATAAAGACAATTTGTAATCGGTACAGGTATGATTGTATGAAAATACTTTCATCCCTTGCCGTACTCGTTGACACCCCTAGTTGGATCCGTACTTATTATTTTTATTTAATTATACTATGAACCATATAATTAAGAGTAATGTTTACGTGACATCCACGATATTTCGGGTAAATGTGTTAACAGAGCATATTTGGCTTCATGCAGCACACGTATTATAGAATCGAAAGTCATGTATATAGTTCGTACGCTGCATGAAATCAAAATTGCTATGTTATAATATTGACCCGATATTTCAAGCAGGCGAGCATCTACATTCCAACAACTCAAATGAGTTTTTAGATAACTGTTAATCTCTTTTTAGAAATTAAGGTCTCTAAAATTTCTAACTCTCACATTCCTGAAATTAATTTTAGAGTTTCTATTAAACCACATCAACAACAAATTAAAAAACAAAAATAATTTGAGCCAATCATTTGATCAGCATGGACTTTATTAATAGTTTCTTAATAAGAAACTTTACTGCATAGTTTCTAAATAAGAAACTCTCTCATATCCCTGAAACTAGATTAGAAACTGCCACGTCAGATTAGAAACTCTAATAGTACCAGAGATGTAGATGCTCTAATATCAATAAATCTAAAATCTATCAATTAAATTTTAAACGACGAATCCAGCCGTTCAAACCGTGTTTACATATAAAATTTTTAATTATTCAAATTTGTTTAGCATCAAGTCAAACAGTCAGTGTGAGAGGTTTTTAAGTTAATTTTAATGCGTGTTTAGCTTCATGCAGCGCACATATTATATAATCGAAACAGCCATGCATATATTCGTACGTTGCATGAAGACAAAACTGCTATGTTAAAATATTGATTCGATATTTCAGGCACCCTAAATATCAGCCTAAATATCAGCAAATCGAAAATCTATCAAATTAATTTGAACGACTAATTCAAATCATTAAAACTAATCTTATTCATGAGTGGTGTGTTACATAGAAAATTTATTATTCTTCGAATTTATTTAGTATCAAGTCAATCGGTAAGTGTAAGAGTTTTTTAAGTTAATTTTTCATCATTTTTAAAAACTTGATATGATATTAAAATAATTAAAAAATATAAATTTTGCATTTAAATGCATTAATCATAAAGTAGATTAATTTGAACAATTTAAATTGAGTGAGGCTATGGTGCTATGCATAGCATGGATGGCTAGTGTACTACGGCTCAATAACGATACTTTTTAAAATTCTAACGGTCGATCTGAACCGTTCAATGTAATAACCATATGAATATGTACTTGCAAACTAAATTTTATATTTTTTCGAATTTTTTTACTTTTTTTAGATAGGTAGAATTTTGATGGTCCAGAATTTTCAAAAAACACTGATTTTTCTACCTATCTAAAAAAATAGTAAAAAAATTCAAAAAAATATAAAATTTAGTTTGCAAGTACATATTCATATGAATATCACATTGAACGGTTCAGATTGACCGTTAGAATTTTAAAAAGTACCATATGAGCCGTAGTACACTAACTATTGGTGCTATGCATAGCACCATAGCCTCACTCATTTAAAGTCGTTATTTAAAACATACTTGAGAAGTTTTGAAATTGATAGCAAGTACCACTGATATTACAATAACCAAACTCATCATTAAAAAGTAGATAGAATACACTCTATATTTTTCCTTTTTAGTTTTAATTAACTTCATAGTTAATATTTTTTATTTCATGTCTTGAAATATTTACAAATTTCAAAATATTAAGAAAAAAATTAATTGAGAAAAAATTATCAATAAATTTTGCTCGATATGAAAAGAAATAATTGAATAAATTTATCATAAGTTATGTTTGATATCTCAGAATCAAATTACTTTCTAATAAATAATGAATATTAGAAAATTACCCTTATTTTATTAACTTTTTTAGTACTTAAATTATCTCATACTGAAGCAATCTAAGAGCATCTACATCCATATAATTAGAGTTTCTAATATGATGTGACAGTTTCTAATTCAGTTTCAGAGATGTGGGAGAGTTTCTTATTTAGAAACTATGCAGTAAAGTTTATTATTAAGAAACTATTTATAAACTCCATACTGGCCAAATGATTGGTTCAAATTATTTTTTATTTTTAATTTGTTGCTGACGTGGCTTAATAGAAACTCTAAAATTAATTTCAGGAATGTGAGAGTTAGAAACTTTAGAGACCTTAATTTCTAAAAAGTGGTTAACAGATATTTAGAAACTAATTTGAATTGTTGGGACGTAGATGCTCTAATTAGTGAAATATTTTTACTTTTAAGAATATGCGCTCCAACTTTCAGATTACTTATTTATGAATTAATTTTAATGAAAATATATCAACAAGTCAAAATATTTTTACTTTTTATTGCTTGAATTGTATTAAACTATTAAACGTTGTATTAAAGTCGGGTTACTCGCAGGGGCAGATCCAGAATATTCGTCAGGGGGAGCAAAAAAATATCGAATCAGGTTTAAATACCTAACCGGGTTTAAATCCATTAACACAAATTGGGTATTCGACAAAAAATAATGCTTTAACTTATACTTCTCAATGTTTTGACATATTTATTTCAATTTTAATCCTAAATTTAACTCGAATTACAAATTAAACGTCCAGAGGAGGGCAAAAAAAATTTCAAAGAGACCAAAGTCGATCGGAACCGATAAATCTCCGCTAAAACTCTAAATTTAGAAGAGACAGCTCTGCCCTGGAATACGCCCCTGGTTACTCGCCCAGTTGACTCGCCCGAATCCGATTCAACACGCAACATTCATGCTGATTATTATAATTCCTAATCCGAGTTTCGGATTCATACTGAGTAGTGAGAACAAGATAAGATATTTTTACCAATCCAGGCGACCTACTTGCCCGTGAAGACAAATTCGATATTTTGAATTCATAGCACCTGTTCTAACATAACTTTTAAGTTTAGATCCGAACCGTCCGATCGCTTTGGCACGAATATTAAAGATGTCCCGTGCATTTCATCTCGAACCGGATTGGCCCGGATATGATCGGGATTCGGATCTAAAATAAAATATTCTGTTACCTCAGAAGATGTGGACTAGTGTTTTAGCCTCCGACGACCTGCATCAATCACGAATTCGTGTCACCTAAGGTAACAGAATATTTTAGTTTGGATCCGGATCGTCTAATCAGAATCCGCACGGTTATTAAGCGACCCTGAACGTTCCACCTCGAACCGGATAGGTCCGGATTCCGATAGAACGGCCGCGATCCAAACAGAAATAGTCTGTTACCTCAGAGGAAATAGATTCATCAATCACCACAATATAAAAGAGTAGGTTTTATAATAAATTAAGGAAATTTCAAGGAAGAAAAGACAAAAAGGCAAAATTGATTGGGCTGTCAGTTTTTCTTTCTGACTAAGAACAATAATAACGCAGAGAAGACTTCAGGTCGTCTCCCATTTCCTTTCCATACGGGTGAAACTTCAAAGTGAGCTAAGACCAAAAAGACCACAGCTTTTCCAGTCAAATAATCTTCTCCCACTCATTCAGTCAAGTATTCAACTTTGAATCCGTGTTCTCCCCGTCACTGCTTAGCCTCAACACAATCCAATTTCACAGGCTATTTCCGATTTTTACGACCTGGGTTTTTCTCCGATTCGCTCGAGCACCTATGTCTTTACTTGTAAGTAATCATCCATGGGGATTTTTTTATTCTTGTTTTAGTATAAGAGTTGTTTTCGTTTGCTTTGGTGTTGATTTAACCAAAGTTATTTCAAACTTCAGTCCTGATTTGCTCCATGTCTGTGTTTTCTCTTTTTTTATTTCCCGAGCCCTATCTTGCTCGCTTCAGTTAACTATTTTGCATCTAAGTGAACCAAAGGACTCAGTTTGTATTTCTGTAAATATATTTTTTATGGCTGCGTTAGTTTTGTTTATTTTAATTTTTCAAACTATAGAGACATGCAATCATGTCGTATTTTATGGTCAAAATTAGCTGTTTGACCAAAGTATTTTGAGTAATGAAGTACTCTTTCCTTCATATCTCTTCCATAGTTCCATTAGATGGGTATTTTCATTTTTATCTACGACTATTTGCATCTCCTTGCTTCACTGGTTACATGGTATCATGAACTAATCATAATTTTTGTAATCCTAAGTACTATATTACAGGGGATAATTCCCCTTACTATGGTGGAAATTGAAATATTTAAATTTGTTAAGTACTTTTACTGTGTGTGCTGGTTATGAGCACTGTAATAGTTCTTACATTTGAATTAAAAAAATATAAAAATACAAGAACATATAAGTGATCTACCACCAGTACCAGGCAGTAAGATTTTAGTGTGGAACTTTGTTATTATTACCTGGCAGAGGTGTTTACTGCTCAAAACCTTGTAAACCACGGAAGCCTGGTACATTATTCTTGCTGTGGTACAACTGAATATGGCTCTCTTATTGGTGTTTAAACATAAATAATTCCTAAATTTGCCATATGATAGCTTTATTATGGTTTATCTTACATTAAAAATCCGTAAAGTAATGCTCCTCATGAAGAAACAAAAATGGTGGCAGGTGTCCTGTCTGGTCTTCTAATTAATATTTTAATTTGTTGCAGGTTCAGTAATTTCAAAATTTAAGGGTCTTATTTGAAGAACCTCCGCAACGACCCCTGTCTTCCTTCATAGACCCCCAATGACAAAACCTAATCTGTTAAACCTTATAAAGCCTTTTCTGTCCCTTTTTCTAATTATAAGCTTACTTCAAGGTGCAACGACTGCTGATGATATCAACTGCCTAAAGACCTTAAAGGCCGAGATCTCTGACCCAAATGGCTATTTGAGCTCATGGACTTTGACCAACTCCACTCCAGGATCTATTTGTCAATTCAATGGTATTGAATGTTGGAATAATAAAGAGAATAGAGTTTTGAATTTACGGCTTGCTAACATGGGGCTTAAGGGACATTTTCCCTCTGGGCTTCAGTTGTGTGGGAGTTTGACGGGTTTGGATCTTTCTCGCAACAGCTTTACAGGGTCCATCCCGGAGAACATCTTTAGCATGGTATGACATTTATTTAATTTATATGTAAATATAGTTTTTGGTTATGGTACATGTCTTAAACTTTACCAGCATAATTACAG
This sequence comes from Carex parvula, assembly GCA_025461045.1. Lineage (NCBI taxonomy): Eukaryota > Viridiplantae > Streptophyta > Magnoliopsida > Poales > Cyperaceae > Carex > Carex parvula. The sequence continues at coordinate 20,255 of JAJGRW010002973.1, read as the reverse complement.
AACTCCTGTAATTGGTCAGTTCCAGTCAGGTTTCCAGTGGCACAGAATGTTGGCTTCTAACGGGCTTCAATAATTCCCCACTATACTGCAGTAGGACCAGTACCAATACATATCAGTCATGTTTGCTTATAGAACTGGATCTTCCAGAATTAGTACCTTCCAGTCTCATATGCTGAAGGACTGGTTTGAGCATCATTTTGTACCGGTTATGTCCTCTAAAGGACTGCTCTCTCCAGTACTGGTGCATACTTGTCCAGTGTGCTACTGAGACTGGATCTGCAGTATCAGCATTTAGCATTTACTAGTTAGGTCTTCTGACAGGACTGAACGCTGTACTTACAATCAGGTCAACTGACTGAAATCACTAAACTGGACTATCCAGTACCAGTACTCGTGGCACAGTCAGGTCTTTCTTATAAGACTCAAGTCTGTTCAGTTCTGTTATAAACAGTCAGGTGTTTTGACAGGATTCAGAAATTTTCAGTGACATCATGCTCTTCTATTGCCCCTCTTTACAAATAGGTACCGTTCATGACTTCCTTCGACCTCTCTTACAACTCGTTCACAGGTGAAATCCCAGTGAATCTGTCACATTGCCCGTACCTGAACACCATAAGCCTCCAAGACAACTCCCTCACAGGCCCGATCCCAGGACAACTTACCACTCTGTCCCGCCTCACCAGCTTTGATGTGGCCAACAACTTGCTCTCAGGCCAAATCCCTGCATTCAATGGCAAGTTCCAAGCCGACAGCTATGCAAACAACTCAGGTCTCTGTGGGTTCCCGTTGAGTGATTGTGCGGCACCATCGAAGAAGAGTAATACTGGGGTGATTATTGGGTCAGCTGTAGGCCTGCTAATTGGACTGGTTTGCCCATGGGCAACTGAGCTGGACAAATACTGGATAAAGTCTGGACGGGCTGTAATATAAATGGGCTTAATATCCGGTTCAGATTCAATTGAAAATATAAAGTACGGACCGGTCACGGGCTGAACATGAACAGTAACCGAACAAAAATTTAATTCATAAACAATGAATAGCCCGGTTGGGCCCGGTTGAGCAATGATTGGTCTCTCTCTCATATTCTTTTCTCTCTCAGACTGGCATCGCCTTTTTGACTTGTAATTTATGATGCTCTGACTTATAATTCTAATTACCAATAAAAATTCAACATATTTATTTCAATTTTAACTCTAAATTTAACTCGAATTATAAATTAAACGTCCAGAGGAGGATAAAAAAAATTTCAGAAAAGCCAAAATTGATCGGAACCGATAAATTTTCACTGAAACTCAAAATTCAGAACAGACAGCTCTGCCCTGGAATACGCCCCTGGTTACTCGCCCAGTTGATTCGCCCGAATCCGATTCAACACGCAACATTCACGCTGATTATTATAATTCCTAATCCGAGTTTCGGATTCACACTGAGTAGTGAGAAAAGATAAGATATCTTCACGACTTTACCAATCCAGGCGACATAGTTGCCCGTGAAGACAAATTCGACATTTTGAATTCATAGCACCTGATCTAACATAACTTTTAAGTTTAGATCCGAACCGTCCGATCGCTTTGGCACGAATATTAAAGATGTCCCGTGCATTTCATCTCGGACCGGATTGGCCCGGATTATGATCGGACGGTTCGGATCTAAAATCAAATATTCTGTTACCTCAGAGGATGTGGACTAGTATTTTAGCCTCCGAGGACCTGCATCAATCACGAATTCGTATCACCTAAGGTAACAGAATATTTTAGTTTGGATCCGGATCGTCTAATCAGAATCCGCACGATTATTAAAGCGGCCCCGTACGTTCCACTTCGAACCGGATTGGTCCGGATTCCGATAGAACGGCTGTGATCCAAACAGAAATATTCTGTTACCTCAGAGAAATAGATTCATCAATCACCCCAATTTAAAAGAGTAGGTTTTATAATAAATTAAGGAAATTTCAAGGAAGAAAAGACAAAAAGGCAAAATTGATTGGGCTGTCAGTTTCTTTCTGACTAAGAACAATAAAAACGCAGAGAAGACTTCAGGTCGTCTCCCCTTTCCTTTCCATACGGGTGAAACTTCAAAGTGAGCTAAGACAAAAAAGACCACAGCTTTTCCAGTCAAATAATCTACTCCCACTCATTCATTCAAGTATTCAACTTTGAATCCGCGTTCTCCCTGTCACTGCTTAGCCTCAACACAATCCAATTTCACAGGCTATTTCCGTTTTTTACGACCTGGGTTTTTCTCCGATTCGCTCGAGCACCTATGTCTTTACTTGTAAGTAATCATCCATGGGGATTTTTTTTTTCTTGTTTTAGTATAAGAGTTGTTTTCGTTTGCTTTGGTGTTGATTTAACCAAAGTTATTTCAAACTTCAGTTCTGATTTGCTCCGTGTCTGTGTTTTCTCTTCTTTTTTTTCCCGAGCGCTATCTTGCTCGCTTCAGTTAACTATTTTGCTTCTAAGTGAACAAAAGACTCAGTTTGTATTTCTGTAAATATATTTTTTATGGCTGCGTTAGTTTTGTTTATTTTAATTTTTCAAACTATAGAGACATGCAATCATGTCGTATTTTATGGTCAAAATTAGCTGTTTGACCAAAGTATTTTGAGTAATGAAGTACTCTTTCCTTCATATCTCTTCCATTAGATGGGTATTTTCATTGTTATCTGCGACTATTTGCATCTCCTTGCTTCACTGGTTACACGGTATCATGAACTAATCATAATTTTTGTAATCCTAAGTACTATATTACAGGGGATAATTCCCCTTACTATGGTGGAAATTGAAATATTTAAATTTGTTAAGTACTTTTACTGTGTGTGCTGGTTATGAGCACTGTAATAGTTCTTACATTTGAATTAAAAAAATATAAAAATACAAGAACATATAAGTGATCTACCACCAGTACCAGGCAGTAAGATTTTAGTGTGGAACTTTGTTATTATTACCTGGCAGAGGTGTTTACTGCTCAAAACCTTGTAAACCACGGAAGCCTGGTACATTATTCTTGCTGTGGTACAACTGAATTTGGCTCTCTAATTGGTGTTTAAACATAAATAATTCCTAAATTTGTCATATGATAGCTTTATTATGGTTTAGCTTACATTAAAAATCCGTAAAGTAATGCTCCTCATGAAGAAACAAAAAAGATGGCAGGTGTCCTGTCTGGTCTTCTAATTAATGTTTTAATTTCTTGCAGGTTCAGTAATTTCAAAATTTAAGGGTCTTATTTGAAGAACCTCCGCAACGACCCCTGTCTTCCTTCATAGACCCCCAATGACAAAACCTAATCTGTTAAACCTTATAAAGCCTTTTCTGTCCCTTTTTCTAATTATAAGCTTACTTCAAGGTGCAATGACTGCTGATGATATCAACTGCCTAAAGACCTTAAAGGCCGAGATCTCTGACCCAAATGGCTATTTGAGCTCATGGACTTTCACCAACTCCACTCCAGGATCTATTTGTCAATTCAATGGTATTGAATGTTGGAATAATAATGAGAATAGAGTTTTGAATTTACGGCTTGCTAACATGGGGCTTAAGGGACATTTTCCCTCTGGGCTTCAGTTGTGTGGGAGTTTGACGGGTTTGGATCTTTCTCGCAACAGCTTTACAGGGTCCATCCCGGAGAACATCTTTAGCATGGTATGACATTTATTTAATTTATATGTAAATATAGTTTTTGGTTATGGTACATGTCTTAAACTTTACCAGCATAATTACAGAACTCCTGTAATTGGTCAGTTCCAGTCAGGTTTCCAGTGGCACAGAATGTTGGCTTCTAACGGGCTTCAATAATTCCCCACTATACTGCAGTAGGACCAGTACCAATCCATATCAGTCATGTTTGCTTATAGAACTGGATCTTCCAGAATTAGTACCTTCCAGTCTCATATGCTGAAGGACTGGTTTGAGCATCATTTTGTACCGGTTATGTCCTCTAAAGGACTGCTCTCTCCAGTACTGGTGCATACTTGTCCAGTGTGCTACTGAGACTGGATCTGCAGTATCAGCATTTAGCATTTACTAGTTAGGTCTTCTGACAGGACTGAACGCTGTACTTACAATCAGGTCAACTGACTGAAATCACTAAACTGGACTATCCAGTACCAGTACTCGTGGCACAGTCAGGTCTTTCTTATAATACTCAAGTCTGTTCAGTTCTGTTATAAACAGTCAGGTGTTTTGACAGGATTCAGAAATTTTCAGTGACATCATGCTCTTCTATTGCCCCTCTTTACAAATAGGTACCGTTCATGACTTCCTTCGACCTCTCTTACAACTCGTTCACAGGTGAAATCCCAGTGAATCTGTCACATTGCCCGTACCTGAACACCATAAGCCTCCAAGACAACTCCCTCACAGGCCCGATCCCAGGACAACTTACCACTCTGTCCCGCCTCACCAGCTTTGATGTGGCCAACAACTTGCTCTCAGGCCAAATCCCTGCATTCAATGGCAAGTTCCAAGCCGACAGCTATGCAAACAACTCAGGTCTCTGTGGGTTCCCGTTGAGTGATTGTGCGGCACCATCGAAGAAGAGTAATACTGGGGTGATTATTGGGTCAGCTGTAGGCCTGCTAATTGGACTGGTTTGCCCCTGGGCAACTGAGCTGGACAAATACTGGATAAAGTCTGGACGGGCTGTAATATAAATGGGCTTATTATCCGGTTCAGATTCAATTGAAAATATAAAGTACGGACTGGTCACGGGCTGAACATGAACAGTAACCGAACAAAAATTTAATTCATAAACAATGAATAGCCCGGTTGGGCCCGGTTGAGCAATGATTGGTCTCTCATATTCTCTTCTCTCTCATACTGGCATCGTCTTTTTGACTTGTAATTTATGATGCTCTGACTTATAATTCTAATTACCAATAAAAATTCAACATATTTATTTTCAATTTTAACTCTAAATTTAACTCGAATTATAAATTAAACGTTCAGAGGAGGATAAAAAAATTTTCAGAAAAGCTAAAATTGATCGGAACTGATAAATTTTCACTGAAACTCAAAATTCAGAACAGACAGCTCTGCCCTGGAATACGCCCCTGGTTACTCGCCCAGTTGATTAGCCCGAATCCGATTCAACACGCAACATTCATGCTGATTATTATAATTCCTAATCCGAGTTTCGGATTCACACTGAGTAGTGAGAAAAGATAAGATATCTTCACGACTTTACCAATCCAGGCGACATAGTTGCCCGTGAAGACAAATTCGACATTTTGAATTCATAGCACCTGATCTAACATAACTTTTAAGTTTAGATCCGAACCGTCCGATCACTTTGGCACGAATATTAAAGATGTCCCGTGTATTTCATTTCGGACCGGATTGGCCCGGATTATGATCGGACGGTTCGGATCTAAAATCAAATATTCTGTTACCTCAGAGGATGTGGACTAGTATTTTAGCCTCCGAGGACCTGCATCAATCACGAATTCGTATCACCTAAGGTAACAGAATATTTTAGTTTGGATCCGGATCGTCTAATCAGAATCCGCACGATTATTAAAGCAGCCCCGTACGTTCCACTTCGAACCGGATTGGTCCGGATTCCGATAGAACGGCTGTGATCCAAATAGAAATATACTGGTAGCTAGTTTTTATGTACCAGTGAACATTTTAGTTCTAATATCAATACTATGCGCAGTGCTGCAAAAAAGAAAAAAAAAAGACAATGGGATGTTACTTTTATCTGTTTATTCTCTTCTGATTTTCAATCCAAATCCGATTAAAATGAGTAGGACAAATTTTGAAAAATGTATCAATTTAAATTATGAATGTATATAAAATTAATAATTTTATGTTCAATCAAACCCTATATGAGTCTAACAGTATAATGAGAAGGATATATTTATGCAAATTAATTAAGGTTTTTTTGACAAAATTTAGTTAATAATTTAAAGTAGTGAAGACATGTCTTGATAGTCATTGTAATAGTCATGTGCAAACTAAATATGATAACAACACATTTTATAGAATACTGAAACAATAGTTATACGCAAATCAAACATGATAATGACACATTCTTTGAAATAGTATTTTTTGATATTGTATTTGCTGAAATCCTTCTTTTCCCTCTAATAGTCTATAGTGTGAACCGAACGCCCTCTTAAGAGAAATTTCAAGGAAGAAAAGACAAAAAGGGCAAAATTGATTGGGCTGTCAATTTCTTTCTGACTAAGAACAATAAAAACGCAGAGAAGACTTCAGGTCGTCTTCCCTTTCCTTTCAATACGGGTGAAACTTCAAAGTGAGCTAAGACAAAAAAGACCACAGCTTTTCCAGTCAAATAATCTTCTCCCACTCATTCATTCAAGTATTCAACTTTGAATCCGCGTTCTCCCCGTCACTGCTTAGCCTCAACACAATCCAATTTCACAGGCTATTTCCGATTTCTACGACCTGGGTTTTTCTCCGATTCGCTCGAGCACCTATGCCTTACTTGTAAGTAATCATCCATGGGGATTTTTTTTTCTTGTTTCAGTATAAGAGTTGTTTTCGTTTGCTTTGGTGTTGATTTAACCAAAGTTATTTCAAACTTCAGTCCTGATTTGCTCCATGTCTGTGTTTTCTCTTTTTTTTTTTCCCGAGCCCTATCTTGCTCGCTTCAGTTAACTATTTTGCATCTAAGTGAACCAAAGGACTCAGTTTGTATTTCTGTAAATATATTTTTTATGGCTGCGTTAGTTTTGTTTATTTTAATTTTTCAAACTATAGAGACATGCAATCATGTCGTATTTTATGGTCAAAATTAGCTGTTTGACCAAAGTATTTTGAGTAATGAAGTACTCTTTCCTTCATATCTCTTCCATAGTTCCATTAGATGGGTATTTTCATTTTTATCTACGACTATTTGCATCTCCTTGCTTCACTGGTTACATGGTATCATGAACTAATCATAATTTTTGTAATCCTAAGTACTATATTACAGGGGATAATCCCCCTTACTATGGTGGAAATTGAAATATTTAAATTTGTTAAGTACTTTTACTGTGTGTGCTGGTTATGAGCACTGTAATAGTTCTTACATTTGAATTAAAAAATATAAAAATACAAGAACATATAAGTGATCTACCACCAGTACCAGGCAGTAAGATTTTAGTGTGGAACTTTGTTATTATTACCTGGCAGAGGTGTTTACTGCTCAAAACCTTGTAAACCACGGAAGCCTGGTACATTATTCTTGCTGTGGTACAACTGAATTTGGCTCTCTAATTGGTGTTTAAACATAAATAATTCCTAAATTTGTCATATGATAGCTTTATTATGGTTTAGCTTACATTAAAAATCCGTAAAGTAATGCTCCTCATGAAGAAACAAAAAAGATGGCAGGTGTCCTGTCTGGTCTTCTAATTAATGTTTTAATTTCTTGCAGGTTCAGTAATTTCAAAATTTAAGGGTCTTATTTGAAGAACCTCCGCAACGACCCCTGTCTTCCTTCATAGACCCCCAATGACAAAACCTAATCTGTTAAACCTTATAAAGCCTTTTCTGTCCCTTTTTCTAATTATAAGCTTACTTCAAGGTGCAACGACTGCTGATGATATCAACTGCCTAAAGACCTTAAAGGCCGAGATCTCTGACCCAAATGGCTATTTGAGCTCATGGACTTTCACCAACTCCACTCCAGGATCTATTTGTCAATTCAATGGTATTGAATGTTGGAATAATAATGAGAATAGAGTTTTGAATTTACGGCTTGCTAACATGGGGCTTAAGGGACATTTTCCCTCTGGGCTTCAGTTGTGTGGGAGTTTGACCGGTTTGGATCTTTCTCGCAACAGCTTTACAGGGTCCATCCCGGAGAACATCTTTAGCATGGTATGACATTTATTTAATTTATATGTAAATATAGTTTTTGGTTATGGTACATGTCTTAAACTTTACCAGCATAATTACAGAACTCCTGTAATTGGTCAGTTCCAGTCAGGTTTCCAGTGGCACAGAATGTTGGCTTCTAACGGGCTTCAATAATTCCCCACTATACTGCAGTTGGACCAGTACCAATCCATATCAGTCATGTTTGCTTATAGAACTGGATCTTCCAGAATTAGTACCTTCCAGTCTCATATGCTGAAGGACTGGTTTGAGCATCATTTTGTACCGGTTATGTCCTCTAAAGGACTGCTCTCTCCAGTACTGGTGCATACTTGTCCAGTGTGCTACTGAGACTGGATCTGCAGTATCAGCATTTAGCATTTACTAGTTAGGTCTTCTGACAGGACTGAACGCTGTACTTACAATCAGGTCAACTGACTGAAATCACTAAACTGGACTATCCAGTACCAGTACTCGTGGCACAGTCAGGTCTTTCTTATAAGACTCAAGTCTGTTCAGTTCTGTTATAAACAGTCAGGTGTTTTGACAGGATTCAGAAATTTTCAGTGACATCATGCTCTTCTATTGCCCCTCTTTACAAATAGGTACCGTTCATGACTTCCTTCGACCTCTCTTACAACTCGTTCACAGGTGAAATCCCAGTGAATCTGTCACATTGCCCGTACCTGAACATGATAAGCCTCCAAGACAACTCCCTCACAGGCCCGATCCCAGGACAACTTACCACTCTGTCCCGCCTCACCAGCTTTGATGTGGCCAACAACTTGCTCTCAGGCCAAATCCCTGCATTCAATGGCAAGTTCCAAGCCGACAGCTATGCAAACAACTCAGGTCTCTGTGGGTTCCCGTTGAGTGATTGTGCGGCACCATCGAAGAAGAGTAATACTGGGGTGATTATTGGGTCAGCTGTAGGCCTGCTAATTGGACTGGTTTGCCCATGGGCAACTGAGCTGGACAAATACTGGATAAAGTCTGGACGGGCTGTAATATAAATGGGCTTATTATCCGGTTCAGATTCAATTGAAAATATAAAGTACGGACTGGTCACGGGCTGAACATGAACAGTAACCGAACAAAAATTTAATTCATAAACAATGAATAGCCCGGTTGGGCCCGGTTGAGCAATGATTGGTCTCTCATATTCTCTTCTCTCTCAGACTGGCATCGTCTTTTTGACTTGTAATTTATGATGCTCTGACTTATAATTCTAATTACCAATAAAAATTCAACATATTTATTTTCAATTTTAACTCTAAATTTAACTCGAATTGTAAATTAAACGTTCAGAGGAGGATAAAAAAAATTTCAGAAAAGCTAAAATTGATCGGAACCGATAAATTTTCACTGAAACTCAAAATTCAGAACAGACAGCTCTGCCCTGGAATACGCCCCTGGTTACTCGCCCAGTTGATTCGCCCGAATCCGATTCAACACGCAACATTCATGCTGATTATTATAATTCCTAATCCGAGTTTCGGATTCACACTGAGTAGTGAGAAAAGATAAGATATCTTCACGACTTTACCAATCCAGGCGACATAGTTGCCCGTGAAGACAAATTCGACATTTTGAATTCATAGCACCTGATCTAACATAACTTTTAAGTTTAGATCCTGAACCGTCCGATCACTTTGGCACGAATATTAAAGATGTCCCGTGCATTTATTTCGAACCGGATTGGCCCGGATTATGATCGGACGGTTCGGATCTAAAATCAAATATTCTGTTACCTCAGAGGATGTGGACTAGTATTTTAGCCTCCGAGGACCTGCATCAATCACGAATTCGTATCACCTAAGGTAACAGAATATTTTAGTTTGGATCCGGATCGTCTAATCAGAATCCGCACGATTATTAAAGCAGCCCCGTACGTTCCACTTCGAACCGGATTGGTCCGGATTCCGATAGAACGGCTGTGATCCAAATAGAAATATACTGGTAGCTAGTTTTTATGTACCAGTAAACTTTTTGTTCTAATATCAATACTATGTGCAGTGCTGCAAAAAAGAAAAAAAAGACAGTGGGATGTTACTTTTATCTGTTTATTCTCTTCTGATTTTCAATCCGAATCCGATTAAGATGTGTAGGACAAATTTTGAAAAATGTATCAATTTAAATTATGAATGTTTATAAAATTAATAATTTTATGTTCAATTCAAACCCTACATGAATCTAACTGTATAATGAGAAGGCTATCTTTATGCAAATTAATTAAGTTTTTTTGACAAAATTTAGTTAATAATTTTAAGTAGTGAAGACATGTCTTGATAGTCATTGCAATAGCCATGTGCAAACTAAACATGATAACAACACATTTTATAGAATACTGAAACAATAGTTATACGCAAATCTTTGAAATAGTATTTTTTGATATTGTATTTGCTGAAATCCTTCTTTTCCCTCTAATAGTCTATAGTGTGAACCGAACGCCTCTTAAGAGAAATTTCAAGGAAGAAAAGACAAAAAGGGCAAAATTGATTGGGCTGTCAATTTCTTTCTGACTAAGAACAATAAAAACGCAGAGAAGACTTCAGGTCGTCTTCCCTTTCCTTTCAATACGGGTGAAACTTCAAAGTGAGCTAAGACAAAAAAGACCACAGCTTTTCCAGTCAAATAATCTTCTCCCACTCATTCATTCAAGTATTCAACTTTGAATCCGTGTTCACCCCGTCACTGCTTAGCCTCAACACAATCCAATTTCACAGGCTATTTCCGATTTCTACGACTTGTGTTTTTCTCCGATTCGCTCGAGCACCTATGTCTTTACTTGTAAGTAATCATCCATGGGGATTTTTTTTTTCTTGTTTTAGTATAAGAGTTGTTTTCGTTTGCTTTGGTGTTGATTTAACCAAAGTTATTTCAAACTTCAGTTCTGATTTGCTCCATGTCTGTGTTTTCGCTTCTTTTTTTTTTTCCCGAGCCCTATCTTGCTCGCTTCAGTTAACTATTTTGCTTCTAAGTGAACAAAAGACTCAGTTTGTATTTCTGTAAATATATTTTTTATGGCTGCGTTAGTTTTGTTTATTTTAATTTTTCAAACTATAGAGACATGCAATCATGTCGTATTTTATGGTGTAAATTAGCTGTTTGACCAAAGTATTTTGAGTAATGAAGTACTCTTTCCTTCATATCTCTTCCATTAGATGGGTATTTTCATTGTTATCTGCGACTATTTGCATCTCCTTGCTTCACTGGTTACACGGTATCATGAACTAATCATAATTTTTGTAATCCTAAGTACTATATTACAGGGGATAATTCCCCTTACTATGGTGGAAATTGAAATATTAAATTTGTTAAGTACTTTTACTGTGTGTGCTGGTTATGAGCACTGTAATAGTTCTTACATTTGAATTAAAAAAATATAAAAATACAAGAACATATAAGTGATCTACCACCAGTACCAGGCAGTAAGATTTTAGTGTGGAACTTTGTTATTATTACCTGGCAGAGGTGTTTACTGCTCAAAACCTTGTAAACCACGGAAGCCTGGTACATTATTCTTGCTGTGGTACAACTGAATTTGGCTCTCTAATTGGTGTTTAAACATAAATAATTCCTAAATTTGCCATATGATAGCTTTATTATGGTTTAGCTTACATTAAAAATCCTGAAAGTAATGCTCCTCATGAAGAAACAAAAATGGTGGCAGGTGTCCTGTTTGGTCTTCTAATTAATGTTTTAATTTCTTGCAGGTTCAGTAATTTCAAAATTTGAGGGTCTTATTTGAAGAACCTCCGCAATCACCCCTGTCTTCCTTCATAGACCCCCAATGAGAAAACCTAATCTGTTAAATCTTATAAAGCCTTTTCTGTCCCTTTTTCTAATTATAAGCTTACTTCAAGGTGCAACGACTGCTGATGATGTCAACTGCCTAAAGACCTTAAAGGCCGAGATCTCTGACCCAAATGGCTATTTGAGCTCATGGACTTTCACCAACTCCACTCCAGGATCTATTTGTCAACTCAATGGTATTGAATGTTGGAATAATAATGAGAATAGAGTTTTGAATTTACGGCTTGCTAACATGGGGCTTAAGGGACATTTTCCCTTTGGGCTTCAGTTGTGTGGGAGTTTGACGGGTTTGGATCTTTCTCGCAACAGCTTTAACGGGTCCATCCCGGAGAACATCTCTAGCATGGTATGACATTTATTTAATTTATATGTAAATATAGTTTTTGGTTATGGTACATGTCTTAAACTTTACCAGCATAATTACAGAACTCCTGTAATTGGTCAGTGCCAGTCAGGTTTCCAGTGGCACAGAATGTTGGCTTCTAACGGGCTTCAATAATTCCCCACTATACTGCAGTAGGACCAGTACCAATGCATATCAGTCATGTTTGCTTATAGAACTGGATCTTCCAGAATCAGTACCTTCCAGTCTCATATGCTGAAGGACTGGTTTGAGCATCATTTTGTACCGGTTATGTCCTCTAAAAGGACTGCTCTCTCCAGTACTGGTGCATACTTGTCCAGTGTGCTACCGATACTGGATCTGCAGTATCAGCATTTAGCATTTACTAGTTAGGTCTTCTGACAGGACTGAACGCTGTACTTACAATCAGGTCAACTGACTGAAATCACTAAACTGGACTATCCAGTACCAGTACTCGTGGCACAGTCAGGTCTTTCTTATAAGACTCAAGTCTGTTCAGTTCTGTTATAAACAGGTCTTTTGACAGGATTCAGAAATTTTCAGTGACATCATGCTCTTTTATTGCCCCTCTTTACAAATAGGTACCGTTCGTGACTTCCTTCGACCTCTCTTACAACTCGTTCACAGGTGAAATCCCAGTGAATCTGTCACATTGCCAGTACCTGAACACCATAAGCCTCCAAGACAACTCCCTCACAGGCCTGATCCCAGGACAACTTACCACTCTGTCCCGCCTCACCAGCCTTTGATGTGGCCAACAACTTGCTCTCAGGCCAAATCCCTGCATTCAATGGCAAGTTCCAAGCCGACAGCTATGCAAACAACTCAGGTCTCTGTGGGTTCCCGTTGAGTGATTGTGCGGCACCATCGAAGAAGAGTAATACTGGGGTGATTATTGGGTCAGCTGTGGGTGGCATAGTAGTGGTTATTTTAGTGGTTGGAGTGGTGGTTTTCATGCTGTTGAGAAAAGTGCCGAAGAGGAAGAGGGAGGAGGATCCCAAGGGGAACAAATGGGCCAAGGTTCTCAAGAGCGTGAAAGCATCCAAGGTACTTTTTTTTTGAGGCATTTTGCATTATAACACTTTATGTTTTGTCTTTGGTAAAAAAATTATCTAGTAGAAGATTATTAGAAAGTGCTTAGGTATCGGTTCAACCAGCATATATTCAATAAAGATCCACTACTATAACGTGTTGGTAAGCATGCTAGATGAAAAAAATGAAAAGAAGGTTTTCTTTTATTCTGTATTGTTCTATTTTTCATTCTGTTCTTTTTGGTTGCATAGGTTTCCATGTTCGAGAATTCAATCTCAAAGATGAAGTTAGCAGACTTAATGAAAGCTACTGATGACTTCAGCAATGACAACATAATTCTAACTGGCCGGACTGGGTCCATCTACAAGGCCGTGCTCCCAGACAGTTCTTTCCTCTCCATAAAGAGGTTGCAAGACTCTAGTCATTCAGAGAGTCAGTTCAAGGCTGAGATGGAAACCTTAGGAAAAATTAAGCAACAGAATCTCTTGCCCTTGATTGGCTATTGCATCGCCAAAAATGAGAAATTTTTGGTGTACCACTACATGCCGAACGGGATGCTCCATGACCAACTTAAGCAACTTAAGTGGTCGGTACGGCTCAAGGTTGCCATTGGCTCAGCCCGTGGGTTCGCATGGCTCCACCACACCTGTAACCCTAGAATCCTACATCGTAATATAAGCTCAAAATGTATTCTACTGGATCAGAATTTTGAGCCGAAGATATCGGATTTTGGGCTTGCAAGGCTGATGAACCCGATAGAAACCCACTTGAGCACATTTGTTAATGGTGAGTTTGGTGAATTTGGATATGTAGCTCCAGAGTACTCAAGAACTCTTGTTGCAACACCAAAAGGCGATGTATATAGTTTTGGGGTTGTGTTGCTTGAATTGGTCACTGGAGAGAAGCCTACTCAAGTCTCTAGAGCACCTGAGAGGTTCAAGGGAAACCTAGTAGAGTGGGTACAAAACCTTTCAGAGAATAATGCTCTTGGTGAGGCGGTGGATAGGGACATAATTGGGCCTGATGATAATTTAAAGGGTGAGGTTATGCAATTTATGAAGGTGGCTTATAGGTGTGTGTTGCCGGGCCCAAAAGAGAGGCCGACTATGTTTGAGGTGTACCAACTGTTGAGGGCTATTGGAGAAAATTACCACTTTAGTACAGGAGGCGACGATATAATTTTGACAGATCAGACTGCAGAACATGGTGGCTTTGACGAGCTCATTGTTGCCGGTTGATTGAAAAAGTAGCTTGAAAATTCGGCACAATTGGTTCGGTATATATATATATATATATATATATATAGTTTTAAGTGTTATTTTAGTATGTATTGAAAAGTATAATTGGGATCCACACACTAGTGACTGTTTGTATAATAATAGTCTGTAGTTTGCCAATGGCTTGAGATCTTCAGTGAGGCACATGTTTGCCTTCATTTTTTAATTTTAAATTGTGGTGTAAAATATCTTATTGCTTATGCTAGTAATAGGCGTCTCAATTTGGAATTTTTATTATAAATAAATACAGTTGGTGTAACTTTTCTTCCTTTTCTTTTTTTGTATTGACATTTTTTTCTGTTCTTATTGAACATTCTTGTTTTAGGTCCTTGCTGGAATTGAAACACTAGTTGGTATGAAGCAGGATATTAGTAACAGTAAGGTTTGGTACACAGCTTTGTTACTCGGCTTGTTTGTATCAGATCTTGAACTGAATGCTTTTTGGGCAGTTATGAGAACAAAACATCACAGTAATTTAAAAAAATATAAAACAATTCGTTCTTCAAATGCAGTCCTAAGTGCAGTACCTTTATATGTTATTTCCATATATAAAATACCTATGAAAATCCAAATACAAATTGATCCAATTAGAAGATATTAATAAGATAACAAATGGAGAAAAATAAGATACCCATACCAAATAAGATAAAGAATTTTAAAACAAAATACTCACAATTAAAAGAGGTCAAGGGATACAGGATGTCAATTTTGTGGGCTGAAATGTTCCTTTGTTCAAACAATTTGATTTTGGATGGAGAAATGTCAAGATTACTTCATAGAATGGCACTCAATTGCAGATATTTTAGATATTGCACATACACTATCCAAAATAAAATAAATAAAAAAAACAGCATTAATTTCTGTTGATAATGAGTGCAGTATGCTGGTGTATTTGGAACCATAGAAATGAACTCTGCTTTGAGAGAACATCCAAGTTAAAATCAATTATGATCTTACTAATTCTATCTACTATTTCTTATTGGACAGATAATGTAGACCAGAATATCAAGGAAAAAGCTGGAGAATGGACTACTGATGATAGTGATTGCATCCCTTAAGACCCCTATTCAGGTCTCCCAAGAGGTTGAGATTGAATAATGAAGACAGTGATTTTATACCCATTTAAAAATAGTAAAAAGTTTCCAAAAAAAATATAAAATTCGATTTTCAAGCACATTTTAATATTAAGATTATAGTGAGCTGTTCGGATCAACTATTTAGACTTTGAAAACGAATATAAGAATGTGAATCATGATTGAAGCACAAAAGCTAATACATTTTAACCCTACTCATTTATAATTGGGTGTACCTAATTCTCCAGTCACACTACTTTTGAAGGCTTGATTTCTTGTATTTTTTAAATGTGCCTATTTAAGCTGTTTTCGTCCGGATCCAAATCCAGGAAATTACTTAAATTATCCAATCTGTATCCGTATACGAGACTATCCGTATCTGTATCCAAAAAATTATAACGGATAATGATACGATAAGATTTTTAACTATCCGTAACTATCTGTATCCGACCGTTTATACCACTAAACCACAACAAATGTATGTTCTTAAATTGATTTATTAAATTGCATATACATACCAATGATTTATTAAACTGCATATACATATATATTTTGATGAACAATATAACACTATGACATGATTAGTGACTAATATTTTAATAATATGAAATATGTTTTTTTGTAACCAACAAACTTATTATGAAAAATATTAGATCTAATTTATGAATGAAAAAAATTATATTTATATGTTATTCTTTACTAGAATGTACATTAGTAATTTATTTTTAATTATCTGAATTATATTCATATATGTATTACGAATACTTCTTTACTAGAATGTACATTAGTAATTTATTTTTAATTTTCTGAATTATATTCATATATGTATTACGAATACGCCTGATATCTGATCCGTGTATCCGTAACTATTTAATATCTTATCCATATCCGTATTCAAAACTATCTGTTTTCGTATCCATATAAAAAAATTATAACGGATAAGAATACAGTTTGACCACTGTCCAATATATCCGACCGTTTACGCTCCTACTTAGTACTTAGTGGGGATTTTGTTTCATTGGAGTTCAACGGGTCAACATAGCTTCTTTTTTATCTTCTGGGCTTGACAACTTTGTTGTACATTTGGGCCGACTTTTGTATTTTAAATAAAAAAATTAATTGGATCCGCAATGAATCCTAACTTATGAGTCGCAACGAATCATGGCCTTGTTAATTTGGGGCAATTTTGTGAATGTTACGAATTTGATTTTTTATTTTCAATGGCTATGAATAAAAAAAAAATTTGGGACGTAGGATTTTGGTGATATTATATTTCAAAATTATAATATACGTCAATCTTTGTGTCGATATTTTTTTATTTAGTAATAATTGAAATCCATAATTATATGAAATATTTAGAAATTTACACATGGTGTTTAATAATATAATATGACCTCATGTTTATACCCTTTCTTCAGAAGGTAAAAAAAAAATGATAATTAAACTGTTAACATTGTAATTTAGTACACTAGACTCAAATAAATAAATAAATAGATCATATTATTTCCAAGTCAACCGAGTAACATTAGCATTGTTATTAAGTATATAAAAGTTCAACTCATTTTTTTATGAAATATTACAAACTTAGATCTTGAATGAAAGTTTGAAAATCAAACTTGTGACACCTTTTTCATTTTCATATAGACTACGGTTTCCGCACTATTTACATTAAAAATGAACTTTTTTGCTTTTAAAAAGCTGTCAAAGATATAAAAGAAAATAAAAAGGAAGTGTCAAATCATTCAATGAAATCTTCAAAATTAACAGAAAGCAAAGAAAAATAAAGTGTGCGCAAGAGCAATACAAACTTTTTTTTAGCAAAATTTATTTTAATTGAAGTTTGTGTTTGTTTATAATTTTTTAATTATTATTCATTATAATTTTAAGATTATAGTTAATTTCACTTTCATGTTATGAAAATAATAATTTATTTCTTTATGTATGCACATAAAATTATGTCTAAGAGAAAGACATTAGATTCTTATTTCAAAGTGAAAAAATTTATTATCTTGTGTTATATAAATTTTATTTTGAATTAAATTTATTAAAATGATGTTTAGCACCTGATAGTCATTTCCCTTGACATTTTTTAGGGAATCCGGATTCTTTAATAAAGTAACTCAAATTTTGAGTTTAGATCCGGACTATCCGATTTGTTTTGACACAAATATTAAAGAGTTTTTGTGCATTCCACCTCATACCGATATTGAGTATATATATCCAACCACCAAAGGACTATAATATCATAAGATTTATATAACCTATTACTAAGCATGCACACATGTACATGTATAATATACATATGGATATATAATCTAAATCAAAAGTAGTTCAGAACTTGTATATGTTTTTAAGATTGCTTAGTGCTTACACTTTCAAAAAGAGATCTAGTTTTTAATCCAATGAAATCTTGCTATAACAAACATAGTGAGTTCGTGTCATAGATAATTGTTTAATTTATGACTCATAGTCCAATAAAGATAAAAGACAATAAAATAAGAAGTAATCTAACAAAATTCTAGAAAAGAAAAAGTAAATATATAGATCAATCTAAGATAATTGTTTTTTTTTTCTCATTAGCCATATATTAAATGATGTTATAGAGTTGTAAACTAGCGGAGTCGAGTCGAGTTAGGCGCAGTTTGAAGTCAGCTCATATCAGAATGAGACGAGTCGAGTATTATTTTAGCTGATACCATCATGAACTGAACCAAGCTAGCTCACTAACAATTCGTTCGTATTATAATAAGCTGTGCACAAACAAAAAATATTTTAGTTAAGAATTTATTTCTTGCTGTGAGGAGTTTCATTATTCATTATTAACTCAAAAAATATAGTGAAACATAAATTTAGTTAGAATTTAGTTAGTAGATATATGGTCTAATTAATCTGACCTGCTTGTCTTCTTTCCACAATCATAACAAAAGCAGAGATAGCTTTTTTTTTTTTTTCCAAACAACAGCTTGAGAAACTGAGTCAAGCAAACACGAGTCTGAGTCGAGTTAGATCAAACTTAATCAATAACAAACTGAATTAGATTGAACGAGCTAAATATAAATTTATTTTATTTTAGCCGATTTTTAACGAGTGGACAGTTGCCAATATTTTGGTCGACAGTTTAGGTCTGATGAATACGTATCATCCTTGTAACAAAATATTTATGTTTAGATCTGGGCCGTCCAATCAGAATCCACATGACTATTAAAACAGTTCTGTGCGTTATATTTCAAGTCGGATTGGGTCGGATTCCGATCGGACGGCTGTGAACCAAATAGAAATATTCTGTTACCTCATAGGATATGGATTCTAGATCTGATAGCCATCCGAAGAAAATTTGAGTTCGATAAATATTAAAGCCGTCTGATGCGCTTAAAAAATTCGTGCACATGCATTTCAAAGCTAAACTCGCACGAATCTTAAAAAATCGGACGGCTCTGATGACTATTAGAATCCAAATTTACTTTCATGGCACCTAGGGGTGAAAACGGAGCGAACGGAGCGGATAGTGGTAAAACTATATTCATATTCTTTTTTGATTTTTCAATACGGATACGAATTGGATATCAATCGGATACAAATACGGATACAGATCGGATCGGATATTTATTAAAATAATATTAAAAAGAGGAGGGTTCAAATGCCTCCAAAGTTCATAATATTTATCTAATTTTAATGATGAATAGCAATATTTTTTCATAATATATATTATAATAGAGTTGGGCTACGGTACTTCGCGAAGTAAAACGAATGTTTTACTTCACGTCTATATCTTCAATTTGAAACTTCAAAACGTCGATATGAACCGTTCAAGTTGATCTCCAAATTGAATTGTGCTTGGAGACAAAATTTTACATTTTTTTATAATTTTTGAAAATCGCTGTTTTTCAAAAAATCCTAGACCATCAAAAACAACAATTTTTCAAAAATTCTAAAGAAATAGTAAAAAATTTTCAAAAAATGTAAAATTGGTCTCCAAGCACAATTTAATATGGAGATTAATTTGAACGGTTCGGATCGACATTTTGACCTTTTAAATCGCAAAATATGAGTGTGAAGTAAAACACTCGCTTTACTTTCGCGAAGCAGCGTAGCCCAACTCATTATAATATATGATATATATCTACGAGGAGGGTTCCAATGCACCCTCTTTTCCCTGCACCCTCCCTGCACCCTCCCCTCATTCGGCCATTTTCAAAGTTCAAATAGTCGATCCGAACCTTCTAACGTGTTCTTCATATTAAAATGTGCTTGGAGACCAAATTTTACATTTTTTTGAATTTTTTTACTATTTATTAAGATGGGTACAAAATTCAATGGTCTAAGTATGGCTATTTTTTTGTAAAATACTTAATAAATAGTAAAAAAATTCAAAAAAATGTAAAATTTGGTCTCCAAGCACATTTTATTTAGATAATCATGTTGAACGGTTTGGATCGACGATTTGGACTTTGAATGGCCGAATGAGGGGAGGGTGCACCAAAAAGAGGGTGCATTGGAACCCTCCTCTATATCTACTATTCAGTTACATATAATTAAAACTTAAAACCATATCAGTATTCATATCTACACGGATATCGAATATCCACATCTAATTATTTGAATACGGATTGAATACGGATCGATATTATCCATACCGTTTTCACCGCTAATCAGACCTCCATTTTTCTTCTTTTGATCAGCCCTATTATTAACCGTCGGATCGCAGACATCGCACCCTACTTGTCAGCTTCATCTCCTTTCAATTAGCGAAACATATACATACTTCGCGGCTTCACGCTAACCCCCAAATCTCTTTTCCGAGCATCATTTCCATCCAGCTTTTGAAGAATCGGTCAAAAATCAATCAGGCAGGAACAAACTAGAA
>JAJGRW010002972.1:0-16010 GCA_025461045.1 Carex parvula | reverse complement strand
TGTTGTGTTAGTTTCACCGAATCAGATCTTTCCATGGGTTCACCATCCGCTCCTGTATCTATCTCCGGCACCGAATCCGTATATATAAAATTAAGCAAACCTTTAAAGACCATGGGTTCCACATCTTCAATCTTTATCGGCTCGATGTCATATGATTTTTCACTCATCAGCCCGAAAAACTGCGCATGGAATCAGGGGCGGAGCCAGACTTTCAGACTATGGGGATAAAACTTGAATGGGAGTCAAACATATAAAAATTTTATACTACGAATGGGGGTCAATTTCATACTATCCATAATATTTTAGTTTAATAACATTAAAATAAGGTATAAAAACAAAAAAAATTGAAAATGAATGGGGGTCAATTGACCCCCATTCACTGTACGTGGATTCGCCACTGCATGGAACACAGGTGATCTCGCAGCAAGCACACACCTGTGTGCACGAAATATCTCACCTTTCACTAGAAAGTTTACATCCGCTCCTACTCCACTCTCCAAGAGGTTGCCAAGATGGCGTCGCAAGTTCAAAGCCGGTGCGGGCACCGGCACCTTAGTAGATTCCAGTACACTGCTAATTGAGCAATGAACGGTGAAGCAATCGTCTCTGACATACTGTGTCTCAAGTTGAGAATTTGTTATGAAGAACTTGAAAGTTGAAACCTGACTCTATTCCAACAACAACACCGCTCTGCCCGGTACCTCTCTGCCCAATACATTTAAATAAACCATGTTTGATGTTCTTTTCCGATGGCCTGCCTTGCTTATCTAACAAACTTAATTCATATCTAACCGCATATGTAATGGCCTCAACAGGATCGGTCAAAAGAACGAGGGAAAATGACATGTGAGGGGAGAAGTTTTGGGAGTGATCATTTTTTACTGCAAAAGTGCGGCATCTGATAGCCCATTCAAGACCTCCGATGCGGAAGCTGCTCGACTCTACGCGTTTAGTGAAAGCATCTCTTATAGCCGAGTAACCAACGATCTTGCAATGGTGGGTCCCACTCACCAGACGATTAACACATACTGATGTTGTGAAATTGTTGTTTCCTTCACAGGATGCCATCTCCTTTACTGGTCTTCTGCAAAACAGACTAGGATATTATTTATTTTTTAAAATGGAAAAGGAATGAAAGGAATGTATACAATTTGTATATTATATATACATACATACATATGTAAGTTAGAGATTTACAATGTGGAAAAAGAGAAAAAACAAAGAAAATTGAGATCACATTACCTGCTGGCAATCGTTAATAATTTGTGCAAGATTTTTGGTTTGCCTTTGGAGATTTTATATATAGAGATCAATATCCAAATTTGGGTTTTCCAGTAGTAACAAATTAGAAACCTGATAATAGCACTTTCTTTATTTTTAACATTTTATAAAACTGGCTTACCTCTCATATATAGATATTAATTAATATGCGTCTCTGTTGAATTTAAGAGTATTGCGGAAGATAAGAGTTGCTGAAAGTGAATTCACTGTTGTATTGATTATGAGTATACAGTGTTGCTTAAATAGCAAAGAAAAGAAAAAAAGGAACGTTAGAAATTCTAACGGTTGCCTATGATAGTACTGTAGCCTACTGTAGCCTATATTTACTAAAAAGGAAAAAGTTGAGTAACTTTATTTTCTAAGTTTAGTTGCTCCTTTATTCCTTCTAATAGCATATGATGAGCTTAATTCTGATGCTATTATTTAGTCCCTAAATCCTAATTATTTTCTACACTCCCCCTCAAGTTAGGCATGTAGATATCGATCAACCGTAACTTGCTTAAATTTTCTTCAAATGGTTTCGGTTCTTGACCCTTGGTGAAGATATCCGCCAATTGTTCTTCACTTCTTACAAAAGGAGTTTCAATTTCTTTTGCTTGAATTTTTTCCCTAATGAAGTGGCAATCCACCTCGATGTGTTTTGTTCTTTCGTGGAAAACTGGATTAGTTGCTATGTGTCGAGCCGCTTGGTTATCACAAAACATCTTCATTGGTTCTTGAATTTTAATTCCAAAATCCGCAAGAAGTTGTTTGATCCAAGTTAGCTCGCTTGAAGTTGATGCCATGGCCCGATATTCCGCCTCGGCGCTTGATCGAGCCACAACACTTTGTTTCTTGCTTTTCCATGTGACTAGATTTCCGCCTACAAACGTGCAAAAGCCGGTGGTTGATTTCCTATCAAAGCTACCGGCCCAATCTGCATCGGAATAGCCACACACATCATTAGAATTGTTATTTTTCATAAATATTCCTTTCCCGGGTGTCCCTTTTAAATATTTTAAAATTCTATGTATAGCCTCCAAATGTGGTGTTCTAGGTGCATGCATAAATTTACTAATTTGACTTACCGAAAAAGAAATATCGGGTCGTGTTACCGTTAGGTAAATTAATTTTCCTACAAGTCTTTGAAATTGGTTTATGTCTTCTAACGGTTCACCATCCTCTATATTTAATTTACATTTGCTATCTATTGGTGTAGATGCCGGTTTGCTCCCTAATTTGCCGGTTTCCTTTAATATGTCAAGTGTATATTTTCTTTGTGTAATAAATAGTCCTTTGGATGAATGTGCTATTTCTATTCCTAGAAAATATTTGAGTAAACCTAAGTCTTTGATGTCAAAATTTTCTTTTAATTGCCGTTTTACTTTTTTATTTCTTCCAAATTGTTTCCGGTAATTATTATGTCATCTACATATACTAAAATTATGGTTGTGAAGGTACCACTAATTTTGGAAAACAAGGAGTGATCGGCATTGCTAACTTTAAAATCACAAGAATTTAAATATGAGCTTAGTTTGCCATACCATGCCCGTGGAGATTGCTTTAGCCCGTAGATTGATTTTTTTAACCTACAAACTAGATTAGAATTGTTTTCTTTTTTATGACCGGGTGGAAGCGTCATATACACCTCTTCTTCAAGTGTTCCTTGAAGAAAGGCATTCTTGACGTCCATTTGATGTAAGGTCCAATTTTGGTTTACCGCTATAGAGAATAAAATTCTAACGGTATTCATTTTGGCTACGGGTGCAAATGTTTCTTGATAATCTATACCATACGTTTGAGTGTAACCCTTTGCTACTAATCGTGCTTTATATCTTTCAATAGTGCCATCACTATTAAACTTAGTCTTATATACCCATTTACATCCTACGGGTTTCTTTCCC
This sequence comes from Carex parvula, assembly GCA_025461045.1. NCBI lineage: Eukaryota > Viridiplantae > Streptophyta > Magnoliopsida > Poales > Cyperaceae > Carex > Carex parvula. The sequence continues at coordinate 12,846 of JAJGRW010002972.1, read as the reverse complement.
TCGGGTAGTTGTACGACTACCCAAGTTTCATTTTTTTGTAAAGCTTGGAGTTCTTCTTCCATTGCTTTGCACCATATTGGTTGATTTTTGGCTTCCTCATAAGTATTTGGTTCATTTTCTTTGGAAATTGAGGTCAAGTAATTTTGATATTGGGGTGTCACATTTTCATAAGACAAAAAATTTTGGATTGGATATTTTACCTCATATGTTACAAAATCCCGTAATCTAGTTGGAGGTCGAGGTGTTCGGTTTGACCTTCTCAATGGTGTCAATGGTGTTATTTCGGATTCCTCCCCCTCACTTTGAGAGGTCTCTTCTTCTTCCTCATTCTCACTAATTATTTCATTTTCGTTTTCTATTTCCAAATTTTTTTCTTCGGAATTGTAAAAAAATGGAAATGAAAACTCATTTGGTTTTTCTTTATCATTGGTCTCCTTTTCTAATATTTTGTAATATGGCTCATTTTCTTGGAATGTCACATCTCTTGAAATATATAGTTTTTTATTTTTCGGATCATAACATTTATAACCCTTTTTTTGAGATGAATAACCCAAGAAAATAGCCTTGATTGATGTATAATCTAATTTGTGTTGTTTATTTTTGTGCACATAGCATGTACATCCAAATACTCGTAAATGATCAATGTTGAGTTTTTCTTGGTAAAGGATTTCTAGTGGGCTCTTTAAATTCAAATTTGCACTTGGCAATCGATTAATTAAGTATGTTGCGGTGAGAACGGCATCCGACCAAAAATTATTGGAACATTGTTTTGAAATAAAAGTACTCTTGTGACTTCTAGTAAATGTCGATTTTTCCTTTCCGACACACCATTTTGTTGGGGTGTATAAATACAAGTTGTTTGATGCAAAATTCCTTTTTGTTTGAAAAAATTTGTGAAATTTTGATTTATGAACTCCGTTCCATTATCACTTCTAAAAGTTTTAATTTTTGCATCATATTGATTTTCTACAAAATTATAAAAATCTTGAAATTGAGAAAATACTTCACTTTTATTTTTTAATAAGTATAGCCATGTAATTCTAGAAAAATCATCAATGAATATGACAAAATATTTGTAGCCATTGTATGATTCAATTGGAGCGGGGCCCCAAACATCCGAATGTATTAATTCAAAAGGATTTTTGCTTTTACAATAGGATAAACTAAACGGTAATCTCGTATGTTTTCCTAATTTGCAAATTTCACAACTACTACAATCTAGTTGTTTAAAATCAAAAATACATTTCAAAATCTTGTCGGAGGGATGCCCAATTCTCTTATGCCAAAGAGTGCCTAATTCTTCTTCTTGTCTAATATTGAAGTTGCATTTTTCTTTACTCAACATATAAAGCCCATTTTCTAAAAATCCTTCACCAATGATACTCTTTGTTATCCATTCCTGAAAAATCACATTTTTGGAATTAAATGTAATTTCACAATTTAATTCTCGTGTGAGTTTACTAATGGATAACAAATTTGATGTACAACCTTCTACATGTAAAACATTTGGTATAATTTTTGAAAGGAGAGTGATTGAACCATTTCCTAATATTTCCATTTTTTCACCATTTGCAACAATTACAAATTGTTTGGTCTTAAAATTTTGTAATTGGTAAGCAAGTTTTTATTTCCGGTAAGGTGATCAGTTGAACCTGAATCGAGTATCCAATTTGAATTTAAAGGATTTTGAGCAAGATTTGTAACAATACCAGTGGCCTTCTGGTTTTTTCTTGAAGCATCACAGACAGCTGTGTGTAGAGTTGCCGCATTTGATCCAAGGAGGGTTCGGCCTCTACATTTCTCTCTGGCGGGTCAGACCCTTCAACCCGCGCCTCTTTCTCTTTCAGCACAGCATATCCCCTTTTTTCTTCTTTTCTCTCTTCGCGAAAAGGCTCCCCTTGTCGCCGATCTCCCCCTCTTCCAAAGCTGCTGCCGCCGCCGCGCCTACCCTTTGGCCGAAGATGGGGGTAGAGGCACCAGCACTCTTCGCGCTTGTGTCCCTCCTTTTTGCAAAAATCGCAGCGGGTACTGCTTTCTCCCCGATTTTCTGGTCTAGGGTTAGGCCGAGCGGCGAAGGCTTTGGCTTCGGGGTTGTCAACCGGTTGAGGGTTCATTACTACGCGCCTTGTCTCCTCTCTTTCCACCATTCCGACAACCTCGTCGAGTGACGGCAGTTCACCCATGAGAAGGATCTGTGATCTTACCCCCTCATAGCTCGAATCGAGTTTGTCCAAGAAGGTGAAAATGTCGTCCTGTTCATCTCGCTTCTTGATTTCTTCGAGGTCTGCTGTGAGGGGACGGTACACTCTAATCTCATCCTTCTTTTTTTGGATTTGGCTGAAAAGCTCGGTTACGGATTGGTTTTGCTGTTGTAATTGGTGAAGCTCTTGTTGAAGCTGGTAGACAAGAGAGTAATTTTTCTTTTTACCGAACATAGTTTCGGCTTTGACCCACATTTCTCGAGCTGTGTCGAGGTAGGTCATGAGATCAGAAATGTGAGGTTCCATTGATGCCAGCAGCCAGCTTATGACTAAATTGTCGCCTTTTCTCCATTCTGATATTGCCTTTCTTTCTTCTTCTGTTGGCTCAGCTGGTTTGGTAGCTTTTGGCTTTGATTTTTCACCAGTGACATGCTCGAATTTATCTCTGCCTATGAGGGCAAATGTCACTTGCCGTGACCAGAGATGGTAATTTTTGCCATTCAATAGCACACCCGTGAGCTTCTCTGTTTGTTGTGCCATTTCTGGGTTTTTTGGTTTTTTTCAGGATTTGTTCTTTGGTAAGAATTGTTTGCTGTTGTTGTTGATGGAGATTGCTCTATTTGAGCTTGGGTTTTTTTGTTTGATGATTTGTTGTACTGGTACAGTTCCTGTTATCTGTCCAGTGATTGAGTTGCCTATTTGGCGTTTGATTTGGAGCAGGATCAAATCTGCTCTGATACCATGTTGAATTTAAGAGTATTGCGGAAGATAAGAGTTGCTGAAAGTGAATTCACTGTTGTATTGATTATGAGTATACAGTGTTGCTTAAATAGCAAAGAAAAGAAAAAAAGGAACGTTAGAAATTCTAACGGTTGCCTATGATAGTACTGTAGCCTACTGTAGCCTATATTTACTAAAAAGGAAAAAGTTGAGTAACTTTATTTTCTAAGTTTAGTTGCTCCTTTATTCCTTCTAATAGCATATGATGAGCTTAATTCTGATGCTATTATTTAGTCCCTAAATCCTAATTATTTTCTACAGTCTCCCCAATAAATTTGGAAAGTTATTTGTGAACAGAATCAAATTAGAAACCTCATATTAGCACTTAAGCTTTTTTTTTTTGTTAGATTGGTTTACTGAGTAGATAGTAATTCCTTATATATCACCCATTATGCATGGAGGTCCAAATAAGCCCATTAATTACAGGACCTCTGTCCAAAGCATCACATTGCATCAATTATATAATAGCTCTTTTTGCTCGGACTAAATATTATATTTGATTTGTCGAATATAATATTTATTTTCTGACAAAAGTATAGTTTCCTAAACTTGCTAGAAAGATGGTTTGAAAGTATATATATAGTTGTGTGGTAATTGGCAAATTTATTTCTTGACTTGTACCAGCCGGTACTCTCTTTATTTTTGTTAAAAGTTGTGCTGTTAAAGGTTTATTTCAAAGATTTGTTTACATCTAGGTTCCACATTGCGAATACCTGTAATGCCTCTCCAGCTGGGTCCCACCCACAGTGGAGGCGCTGACAAAATCAATACGAAATCCTAACTCCTCCAGCATAGTACATTTCATAAAACTACATATATGATATAACATACATAGCAGTGTTGTAAAAACGGTCTTAACGGCCGATTAAACGACCGTTTAATCGTCTAGCGGTCAAACCGTTACGAATACACTTAATGGATGCCTGTTTGCAGATGAAAACGATTAATCAGCCGTTTTTTCCGATTAATCGGTCGTTTTACCGTTTAATCGTTCGTTTATTCCCGTTTATTCCTGTTTATTCCCGTTTATTTTCGTTTATTGCTGTTTATTTCAGTGAATATTTATTTTCACATTGTTTTTTTTTCTATGATAGTGTGTGATAATAAAGTTTATAAATCCTGTATTGTAGTTTTATTTGTGCTTGGATATACATCCAATATTTTTTATATATGTTTTTTCTTCTTACTTACTTTGAAATTGATTAATTCTTCTATAATTTATATACCATATATTTTTCTTACTTACTGATGTAATTTTTTCAATTAGTACGATGAGTTCATTTTAATAAAATTAAGTTGTTATGATAAACTAAATTTAGTGATTTTATGTTGGAATGTTTCATTTCTTTCAAATAATATGTTATTAGTATTTGAAAAGGCTTAATTCTCAAATTTTTTTTTTCATTAAATAAATGTGTTACTTACACATGTAAAATGCTTATGTGTTAAGAAAAAATAAGTGTAGTATCATGTTATAATAATAAACTAAGTTAAATTAAGTGTATTTGATAAGTTTAATGAGTTAAATAAATTATTTTTAATAAATTATGATATATATATACATAAATTTAATAAAAATGTTAAATTATCCGCATAATTCCGATTAGTCGGCAGCATACCAATTAATCGCTTGGTGGTACCCATCCGTCCGACGACCGCATACCGTTATTTACAACACTGATACATAGTAAATTCACCTAATTTAAAATCCAGTTTGTACGGCTACATTGGCACTTCCCAATACCTCTCAATTTAAATTATTTTGCATTGGTATATATACAAAATCAAAACTATACTTTAAAATGTTGACAATTAGTATATGTTTCACTGTAATTAATAAAATTACTTAAATCTCAACTTTCCAAAATTAACGGTCTTTGATAATTGTTAAAATATCTATTCGACAAATAACATATTTATAAATTTACTTTTTACTTTTACTTTTAATTTGTTTTTTATAAAGTATATTATAAAATTAAAAATTGTCAAAATAACTCCATCCTCAACTGTAAAATACATATGAAACTGTTATAAAAGTTGTTATGAATGAAGATTCAATCAAATAATAGAATCGATTAATTACTATACATATAATTGCTCATGCAATTCAAGATAAGTACGGACTGAGAATTAACATCAACTCATACTAAGATTTTTATTTATTTCAATCTCCATAAGGGAAAAAAAAGAGTTAATTATATTGAGTAGAACTAGCTAGGGTATCTTACTTACTCAAAAGCCCTATTGAATTGGCTTTAGATAATAAATACAAACTGTTGAAACCGATCTACTTCATGAGTAATGCGTTTACATAAAAATATTAAAAATTTTGAATTACATAATATAAATTCAAGCAATTAAAAAATAATGATGAAGTATAACTTTTGAATTTACCCAAAAAAACCACAGGTTTTAATTTTTTTTTTAAGCAATTTCATGAGAGCACTAGGCATGAATTTCATGCTACCCTAATTTAGCATGTTACAAAAGCTCCAATTTCTCTGTCACAATATCTCAATGGTGATTGTCACATGTTTAGCATCGCATCAGTACAAAAGCCCTTTCAAGTCACGAATATGCATCCTCTGCATTAACGCACCGTTAATTTTAGTTAATTCAGAGGACCAATTCGGTCCACGCCTGTAGCGCACGGGCTCATTAATGTTCGTGTGGATTTAAATCGGACGGACCTGATCTTAACTCAAAATTTGAGTTAACTCAGAGGATAGGAATTCTTGAAGTCACTTTAACATTTAGTGGTGGCAAAGTTGCTTGGCAGAGATACCATGTCTTTAACCCTTTGCCTTTTTTCTCTCCTATGTTTTGTTTCAGACTATATCTTTATTTGTATAGATTGCATCCTGTTTAATCTGGCATGGCATAAGATGTTTTCACTGTTTTGGGCATGATGTAGTCTGTTTATATGTTCTCCAAGCTAATTGCATGAGAGGAGAAGTGCTATAATTGATTACAAAATGCTCCTCCCTCTGTAACTGTTCTTAATTTTGCCCCCAATTTTCCCTGTAGAAAATTTTTTGGTACCAAGTATAAAGAATTTAGCAATCAAGTACAATCAAGTACCAGTAGTTTGCCCTATTGAGGTTGCAATCATAAAAGTTAGGCTCGGTTCAAATTGCATCTTTTCAAGTTCAAGTTATTTCATATTTCAGTAATTTTCTGACAACGTATTATTTTGAGTTTGGATCGAAATCAAGTCGGATCTTTTGGGTTTCGGGTTTCGCAGATTTGTGTATCAGATCAATGTGTTCAAGATTCGGGTTGTTTCGGTGATAATTACATAAGAAGTAAAGTTTTAATTATTTTATCTGATCAAGTCGAATTTAAAAGGTCGAGGTGTTCTGCCAAACAGGTTGGATTCTGGTTTCAGATAAATCAACTTTTAACTGTGGACTTTATTTTAAACAAAGCCTGCCAGTTTGAGTTGGGTTTTGATCAGATTTTGTCACCTCCTAATATATTAAAAGTATTCATAAACAAAACTAAAATACATATTATAACTTTGGCCCCGTTCGGCTAGATGGATTAAGGAATAATTAAGAGCTTAAGAAACGTTAAGGAGTTTATGTTTGACAAATAAACGATTAAGATGAAAAAAAATTATAAATAAAAAAAAAGTCTATTTTATTATGTAATAGGAGTCAAAGATTGCTCTATAGGAGCGTTCAAATGTCTCATGTCTTTTATGCCTCATATCTTATATCTCAGCGTTTAAAGTTCAAACTATTTATTCAAACCGCTCAACATGATATTCATATTAAAATATGCTTGTAGATTAAATTTTATATTTTTTTTGAAAATTTTTTACTATTTTTTTAGATAGGTGCAATATCATTGTTTTTGGATGGTCTAGAAAAACAAATTTTGTACCTATCTTAAAAAATATTAAACAATTTCCAAAAAAAATTATAAAATTTGGTCTACAAGTATATTTTAATATAGATATCATGTTGGACGGTTCAGATCGACAGTTTCATCATTGAAAATAAAAATATAAGATATGAAGCACGATAAAACATGAAAAGCATGAGACATTTGAACTCTCCTCATATAACATCATTGACAAGGATAAATAATTTACTGTTTTTCACAATATATTATTCATTTACAAATTTAAAGACAGAAATTAATTAAAAGATGGAAAAAATAAATTAAATCTAAAATGAAATCTGATGAAAAGGAAATCAAATAAAAACCAAAAAATGTCCTCCATAGTTCTCTTTTGAATTCAACTGTCAAAGCCTCATCTTCACAACCCGAAAAAATAAAATTAAACAAATTTCAATACTTGTTCAGTGCAGTAATGCATCAAATAAAGTTCCTAAAAGTACTTAAAAAGGTGATCACTCATTTAAAGTAATTTAAACCACTGCATAGCAAAGGTTATATTATATTGATAAAAAAAGTTGAAAATAAATTATTAGTGACAACATAGTAGGAAAAGATGGATCTGGTAAAACTCAAGACAGAATTTTTTTTATAAACCATAATTAAAAAAAAAAATTACGAAACCATCATGATTACTTTTTTTTTACAAAAACCATAAGAGCCAAAATGCCATTTCGGTCCGTTATTTTTTTTTATTCCATTATTTTTTTTATTCCATACCGAAATGGCATTTCGGTCCGGTCTCCTTTTTGTATTTTCTGTGGTACTAGTTTCACAAGTTTTCATATGAGCCGTCATAGAAAATCCAAAAAGAGAACCGGACCGAAATGGCATTTCGGTTCTTATGATTTTTGTAAAAAAAAAATTATCATATTAGTTTCATAAAAATATTTTTTTTAATTATGGTTTATAAAAAAAATTCCTCAAGACATAGCATTGCTCAAATTAGAACCGTACCAATTCTGGCAATGCACAGAACACCAAGTTGATTCATTTTTTCACACAAAAAAGAACTCACATTTTGTATATCAAATTGAGTAAGAAACTCAATTAAATTAAAACAATTTAATATCTTGTAATATGAATTTCATCCATTCATTTCAATCAAATGATCCGATTCAATTTAAAATATTAAAATTGTATTCATTTTTTTATTTAATATCAATATGGAAGTAAACAACCAACCAATTAGAACTTAGATGAAGTGTGAATCCATAATGGAAACTTTTAAGAGCAATTGCTTCCTCAATCAAGCCCAATCAACCCATTTCCTTCTATCCATCCAGATTCCAGCCCAACTTTACAAAAAGAGAATGAAAAAGTGAATCAAAGCAAAGCAAAAGAAGCCTCCTCTCTTTTTCCTGCCATGCCCTTTCTTTTTCTCAAACGTCCCTCCCTCTTTCCTTTTTTATCTCCTCTTTTTTACCAGAGCATCCGGTTTCACAAGTTTAGTTCTCACTTCCTAAAATGTGAACTTGCCTATGAATAGTAAATGTGACATTTTTATTTAAGTGAAAGCATGGTAAATTCGTTATGCACACTTGAACTTATGTAGTTATGTACATTGAAAAAAAAAAAAGTCGAACAAAAAAATTATTGGCTGGAAGAATTTCAACTTTTTTTTGTTTTTTTGCTTTAGAACTTTGTGAAGAAAATCATACAGAGATAATAAAGTGTATCAATATAAGAGTAGTAAAAAGGAATGAAAGAAAAATAATATCTCCAGTTTGATAAAAATGGAGAGGAATCAGGATTTTCTGGGGCACGCTGCAACGGTGAGACCAATTCAGGACTCCGTTCCGTATAATGTAAATTCACAAATGATACCAGACTATTTGATCAAATAAATACTACTTCGCCTATATATAGGTCCCACAAACAGAATATCTAGCACAGTATAGTACACCGAGTTCATTGAAATATTACCCAGCATCTCCTCTCTCCTCTCAAATTCTTAGCTCTGTTCGAGGTCTGACACGCGAATCAGCCTCTCTCTCTGATTTCGAATTCTCTCTCCTGTCTCCTCTCCTCTCTTTCCATCCATCATCCATGATACATGCCTTCCCTCCTTTGTTCCCTTTTTCTCCGTGCCATGCCACATCATGGACCCCATCTCTCTCGCCTCATCCCAGCCGTCCATCTATCTCATCATCTCTCCTCTCATTTCCCCATAATCATTCTGTCCATGCGCTTCATCTTCTCTCTCTCGGTATAACAATTAGACCAACAAACTCTGTACCTCCATTTCTCTCTCTAAAACCTCCCAATGGATTGCGAGGTTTCACTCTGTTTACTTGGATTCTTACTGCTCTTCTTTCCACATCTTTCCTTCTCCTCCAAGCCACTCAATCCCGAAGGTATACTTTCTATAAGCATTTACTGTTTCTTTTGTGTGTGTGATTAGCTAAGCTTTTCTTATTTGTTAATGGTTTAGTGGAGGCATTGATTGCTATAAAGAGAGAATTAATCGACCCACATGGGGTATTAAACAACTGGGATGGAGACTATGTTGATCCCTGTAGCTGGGCTATGATTACTTGTTCTTCTCAAAATCTCGTTATCGGATTGTAAGAACACATTTCTTTCCTTTTTTTTTTTCCTTTGAATCCTCTGTTATTACTTCATTTGTTAACTTTCTTTGTTTCTATCTTTCTAATTCAGAGGTGCGCCAAGCCAGAGTCTCTCCGGTACTCTCTCCAGTCGAATCAGTAACCTCACCAATCTACAACAAGTGTTGTTACAAAACAATAACATAACTGGAGAGCTACCACCGGAGCTTGGATCTCTACCAAGGTTACAAACACTGGACCTCTCCAGTAACCGCTTCTCAGGCCAAGTCCCTGAATCGCTCGGTCGCCTCTCTTCCCTCCGTTACATGTGCGTATCTCTTTCTTATTCCCATTCCCTGACAAAGACACCTTATTCCCATCTAATTCTCGTTTTTCGCTATTGCAGGAGGCTAAACAACAACAGCCTATCTGGTCAATTCCCAGCGCCGCTATCGAAGCTACCGCAGCTCTCATTCCTGTAAGGATTCTAAGTTTACCGTTTATTTATTGTTCCCGTATTCCGATGAGAATAACTTTATTCCTATCTTTATTCCACCTCGTTTTGTTTCTATTTAAGAGCATTTATTTATTTCTCTGTTCCCCAGGGACTTGTCTTTCAACAATCTCAGTGGTCCTGTGCCTCTGTTCCCCGCTCGGACTTTCAAGTTCGTATTATCATTCCTATTCCCATTTTTCAAGAAATTATTCCTGCTTATACTATACTTTATCGTATGCTTCTATGTATTTTTTTTCAGCATTGTGGGAAGTCCTTTAATCTGTGGGAATAATAGTAAGAAGGAGCAATGCTTGACAATTCCGACCCCAATTTCACTTCCATTTCTCTTGGATTCTTCTCAGAGTAAGTAAACAGCGCTACACATATTTACTATATCTGTATAATTTGGGTTTTTGATTGTTTTTTTGTTTATAGAGAGGACGAAAACTGAGAAATTTGCGATTGCTTTGGGTACAAGTCTCGGTTCTTGCTCACTTTTACTGTTTTCCTTGGCACTAATTTTATGGAGGAGGAAAAAGCAAAGACACCAATCAATCCTTGGCATCAGTGGTACGTAATTCATTGTTATTTTCATAAAAAAATTCCTGGTTTGATTTTTCACTAATTTAGTCAAATTGATTTTAAGAGTGATTTTATGAAGAATAAGCACTAAATAAGCCTTTGAAATTTCTTCTTTCATATTCACTTTTAAATTTAAGACGCTGTCAATTGCATGTAATCATACAACAATTTAAAAAAAATTATGACTGTTAATTCATTTTACATTATTAAAATTTAATTTTACAGAAAGGGAAGAGGAGGAGATAACACAAACAGCAATCCGCCTAGGCAACCTACGCCACTTCACCTTGCGACAATTGCAAACAGCCACCGACAATTTCAACCCGAAAAACATCCTCGGGAAAGGTGGTTTCGGCAACGTGTACAAGGGGCGACTGTCAGACGGCTCGGTGGTGGCGGTAAAGCGGCTCAAGGATGCCGGTGCATCGGGAGAGGCGCAGTTCAGGACTGAGGTGGAGATAATTAGCCTTGCCGTGCACCGGAATTTGCTTAGGCTCGTCGGGTTTTGCGCCTCTGGTGGGGAGCAGTTGCTCGTGTACCCATACATGCCGAATGGCAGCGTTTTATCACGTCTACGTGGTACGTTTATTTTAATTAACTTGTTATTAGCAAATTATATTTTTGTGATTTTAGAAGGGTTTAATTAAGAATTCATTCTATTTCTTAGTATTATCAATCTCAGTTAGTATTGCTGACCAAGGACACATTAAGACTGATATTTCCTGATCATTGAAATTTGAAATTTAAACATGTTAAAAAAATTTATGCTGAGTTCTCTGTCAAAAACTAACGAGTTTCTTTGTGAATTTCTAAAATAAAATGGTGGAGCATACAAAATTAACTGCACAAAATAGTTTTTGAACGTTTTTAAACTTACTTTTTTGTCCAAAATTGCAAATTGATTATGACAATTCCTTAAATTTTAATGCAAACAACATTTCAATTTGGATGCAATTTCAATTTCCAAAGTTATGAAGGTTATTAAAATTACAAAATAAAAGGTCTAATGTGGCAAATCAAAGGGCCATTCCATATAATTGTAGTTTCAACTTGTACATCCATCCAGGCCATATTAGGGTACATAGTAGTAGGCCACCACACCCTGGCATCAAGGCAGCGCGTGGCCTGTACTTGTCTGTCAAGTGGGGCCCACCACGCCTCGTCCATTTATGCGCGGTTTTGGTCTGGTTACGTGATGCTAACTTCCAGAGCGTAATTAATAAGTAAGAGGTGTCTCCAGTCCGTACAGTCATGGTTTTATCCAGTCGTTCTCATCTCATGCTCATGATATGATGATATGTTTGGGGTTGGTAGTGGGGGTCTCTGACTATAATTTGACCGTCGTTGTGGGACCCACATAAAAGCTTCTTTTTTACTGTTCAAAATTCCAGTTATTATTTTGTCTGTTCTTCTGATTTTCTGTACCCACTCCAACCGGTGACCACTGACCAGGTACTTAGTTTGTGACGTTGTGTTGTGTACTGTAACAGTGTACCCCCCTTGCTCTCATCCAAACATAACTGGACTCTCCATTTTCTTTTCAAATTCTAATTGCACCATTTTTTGTTTAAGTTGAAGAACAAAAGAATGTTTATAAATTAGTTAGGATAATCCTTTCAATACTCTAGAATTTACTTTTCTATTATTTCTTTTCTTTTCTTATTTCTTTCATTTGTCTCCAATTAATGCCAACATTTGAGGAAGAACAATTAATTAACTTGTAAGTGATCAATCACACAACAGCAAAGCCGCCGCTTGATTGGAATGCGCGAAAGAGGATAGCGGTGGGGACGGCGCGGGGTCTACAATACCTACACGAGCAATGCGATCCCAAGATAATCCACCGGGATGTAAAGGCAGCAAATGTGCTCCTAGACGCGCAATGCGAGGCAGTTGTAGGAGATTTCGGACTGGCCAAGCTGCTTGACATGGAGACTCCACGTCACCACTGCTGTCAGAGGGACTGTGGGCCACATTGCTCCCGAGTACCTCTCCACGGGCCAGTCATCTGACAAGACTGATGTGTTTGGGTTCGGGATTCTTTTGCTTGAACTTGTCACCGGTCAGCGGGCCATCCAGGTCGGGAAGGGAGATGATGCCGGGGCAGAGTGGGAATGGACATCACAAGGGATTCATGCTTGATTGGGTAATTCATTTTACTATTTTCTTTCTTCTTTTTTCAACTTTTTATTTTTATTTTTTTAGGAGAACTTTTTATAATGATCTGGTTCAGTGTTATAGAGTGGATTTTCATTTTTTCCCCAATAAAACAATTCTTGCTTAAGAACAGTGCATTGTATATGAATTTAAAAGAGATTATTTTGTCTCCACC
>JAJGRW010002971.1:0-21682 GCA_025461045.1 Carex parvula | reverse complement strand
ATACCTAGAACTGAAGTATTTATACCTATGTGGTCAAATTATACCTATGAACTGAAGTATTTTGTTCATAAAATATATTTTATTTATCGAATACGGTACGAATCAGATAAATGAATAAAAGAGTGCTATTGACTAGATATAGTCATGAATAAAACTATATCATATCATTCATTGTCACAATATTAATATATGTCACAATATATATATATATATATATTATATATATAATATATTAGAGTAAGGCTACGGTGCTTTGCAAAGTAAACAACCCTCTTTACTTCGGGCCACTTTTCAATTTGCAAAACTCAAACAACCGATCCGAACCGTTCAACATATTCTAAATATTGAAATGTGCTTGGAGACCAAATTTTACATTTTTTTGAATTTTTTTACCATTTATTAAGCCACTTTAAAAAAGTCTGATCCGGTGGTCCAGAAAATTTTACGTTTTTTACTGTTCACCATTGGATCAGCGATTTTCAAAGTGCTTAGAAATAGTAAAGATAATTCCAAAAAATGTAAAATTTGGTCCCAGCACATTTCAATATTTAGAAAAATGTTTGGAAATGTTCGGATCGTTGTTTTAGTTTTGCAAATTGAAAAGTGGCCTGAAGTAAAGATGACTGTTTACTTTGGCAAAGCCCGAGCCTTACTCTATATATATATATATATATATATATATATATATGAGGAGGGATATTTACAACAATTTTGAGTTACAACAATCATTTTCTCTACATTTTCAAAGTCCAAATTGTCGATCGAAATCGTTCAATATGATCTGCCACAATAAAATGTGCTTGCAGATCAAATTTTACATTTTTTGTAATTTTTTTACTATTTAGTTAGTATTTTACAAAAACTAGTCAAATTCAGACCATTGAATTTTGTACCCATCTTAATAAATTGTAAAAAAATTCAAAAAATGTAAAATTTGATCTGGAAGCACAGTTTATTGTGGAGATCATGTGAACGGTTTGGATCGACGATTTGGACTTTGAAAATGTGGAAATGATTGTTGTAACTTGTTGTTACTCAAAATTGTTTGTAACTAGATCCCTCCTCATATATAATATTATAATTTTTATTTTTAATTATTACCGTGATGATAGCGGGTAAGAAATAGTCTTTAATTCCGTACTCTTTACATACCCGTTATGTTAATGAAAGAACATCTTTACTCTTACCCATATTCGATAAACTAAAGAAATAAAAAAATATTATCCATACCCGTCTTATCTAATACGGTTCGAGTCAGATAAACGAGTAAAAGAATGTCATTGACACCCCTATTCCATCCGAAAGAATTCTGATAAAGGAGAACACGTTTTTTAATTTCATACTAAAAACGCCTTCATCGGAAAATTTTATGATTTCTTTTTTTTTTACATTAATATTTGAGAAAAACACTTTCAAAAACATTTGTTCACAAAAAAATAATGTTTTATTTTCTTGACATGAAGTTTTACTATTTTGTTATTGAAGCAGAATATTTATTTGCAGAAAATCGATATTTATATCAAATAAAAGGTTACTGTATATCACTGATAAAATAAATATCAATTATATCTTTTTGTCTTAACACATAATACTTAATATAGGCCCGTTCCTTCATATATCAAGAATTAAAATTGGAACCATCATTTTCTCCAGTTGCATCACCTTGACAATTTGGCACTTGCCTTGGAAGTCAAAGCAAGAAATGGAGGGTTCCCTTTTAGGATGAAATGGAGAGAGTCAAGGAAATTAATTTGATGGAACCATCATATATCAAAGAATTAAAAATGGAACCATCATTTTCTCCCGTTGCATCACCTTAATTGACAAGTTGGCACTTGGCCTTGGAAGTCAAAGAAATGAAATGGAGGGTTCCCTTTTTTAAGATGAAATGGAGAGAGTCAAGGAAATGAATTCAATGGAACATTCTCGAATTTAATTATTCGAGATAGCTTTTTTGGCGTTTACGACAGAATTGATTGGTAGGTACATTTTTCTGGATTTTTTTTAAAAACAGTAACTAAAATAATTAAAGTTAAAGAACTAACATGATTACCGGAATTTTTACAAATACAGCAAAAACTGAATAGCCTATTCGGTTAAGGGTTTTTTTTTGCTTCACCGAATATGCAATTTGGTTAAGCAGTCGGTTATGTGGGGGTTGTAGAAATATTGCCACAGAAGATCCGTTTTATATGCTTGTGTAGAAATATTGCCACAGAAGATCTGTTTTATATGCTTAACCGAAAAGACTATTCGGTGAAGCACAATTTTTTGGCTTAACCTAATAGCCTATTCGGTGAAGGCATTTTTTGCGTGATTTTTTGGCTTCACCGAATAGACATTTCGGTTAAGCCAAAAAAATTTGATTTGAATTAGCTAGTTCATATCAAAGAGGAGAGGTCTTTTTTTGGATCGATGTCAACGCAAATTACATTAATTCATTATGTATGATATGGTGGCATCAACTTTAATAAGTCTTTATTTTGTCACCTAGCGGCAAAGTAAAAAAAAGAACTTTTTAATTTGAATTAGCTAGTTCCAACTGAAAGAAATGTGGAAGTTAGCATAGTTGTTGATTTAGTAGAGAAGGGTGATAAGTCGCCATTATAATTAATTTGGCCAGAAACAAATTATCCCCCAACCGAATAGCCAATTCGGTTTAAACTAAAAAAATAAAATAAAAAACCCTAAAACCGAATAGCCAATTCGGTTTACAATAAAAAATAAAAAATAATCTCTAAACCGAATTGGCTATTCAGTTTAGGAGGTGTTACACGAAATTGGCTATTCAGTTTAGGGGGTGTTACACGAATAGTTACATAGCTCGGGGATTTGGTTTTGTAAAAATAGGGTAAACCGAATAGCCTATTCGGTGAAGCAAAAAAAACCCCCCTTAACCGAATAGGCTATTCGGTTTTTGCTGTATTTGTAAAAAATCCGATAATCATGTTGGTTCTTTAACTTCTATTATTTTAATTACTGTTTTTAAAAAAAATCCCATTTTTCTCCATGACTGATAATTACACCTATTATATGTAGCTCTCTTTGAATCCAGATATATTGATATTTTCAAAATAATAAATAATAAATATAAAATATAAATATATTTTTGTTATAGAATATTAATATTCTAAAAATTATATTTTTACTAATATAACAAAATATGACATGAATGTTTTTATTAATGTTATGTGTATCACTAATGATTTTATCACAAAACTCGTTCATATTTCTGATGATCTGTGAGGAATTTTGCGAATCTAAAATTATGAACGTCTTCTACGCAATTTTATCTTTCAAATGAGATCCATAATGACGTATTTTTGGGCTCGTCACAAGTATTTATAACTCGTCATGCATGTATTTATATCTATACTTGTAAGTATTTTTTACATATGACACTAGATGACGTCTGAAAGTACTGTAAGTAATTTATACCTATGAACTGGAGTAATTGTACCTATGTGGTCAACTATTTTTGTTAGAGAAAGGTTGACGCGAGAACAATTAGGGGACTGGAAAATGAATGATTATGATAAGTTACGCATCAAAGTATTAATATCATATTTTTTCAAGTGTTAATATTTTATATTCCAAATATTTATATCTATAAAGGTTGACGCGGGACGAGTGTAAGGCCTAGAAAAGGGGACCATATAATAAGTTGTGACCATAGAGAAAGACTGCTACAGAGATTTTAGAATAATAATTAGTGGAGACCATATCATATCTTTTAGAATAATAATTGGTGTAGACCATAGTACATAATTTTTCTCTAAATAGAGTGCAGGGCTTTTGAAAGTACTAAAGTGAAGGTACTCAAATAATTATTCTAGATTATATGGCACATGCATTTTCCACCAAACAATTTTGTACGCTCTCAGTAAGTTTAACAAAAATAGCATAGTATTTAACTTGTCCTCGTTGGAACTTCATCCAAATATATATCACGAAAAAATAAAGCTTAAATAAAATAAATGAAAATTTAAAGTAACGAAACTAGAAATTCAAATAATGATTTGGAGAATTGACTTAGTCTCGTCTTGTTGTCAGTCTGTAAGCTTAATCTATGTTTTGTTGTCTGGGTCTCCAAGCTTATCCCTTTCAAAATATTTCGAACCCATAAAGAATCATTTATATAGTGGACTTTGTCGATGTTCTGTTAATTTATATAGTTTTACTTTGAATAGTTAATTATCAACGACTCAGTTCTTTTACTTGATAATCGCTTCTGTGGGAAACCAACTCTATCTGTTCAACTTGATGTGAGCATGTTTTGGATCATAGTTAGATAAAAAGTACATTATATATCATTCCATCACTATCAAAATACAAATCAAACTTGAGTGACTAGGTTATAATAATAGATATTCATATGTCATTAGTAAATTCAAAGTGATTCAGATTAGCATATGTAATTATGAGCTTCCATTGTAGAGGATTCAAGAAAATAAAAAAGAAATAAAAGGAGAAAAAGATGAGCATATAAATGAAAATTTTATCTTAATTACCAATCATGTTTTGTTTTGATAAATAATTTGTGTTTCTTTTTATTCACCTTTGGTGTTTTTCTCTTTTTGTACAAAGACGCAAACACTTTGAATTTTTTTTTTCTCTTTTGTTTTTATTCATCTCGAATAATTATTAGTCAAATTAAAAGTTCATTATCTCAATGAATGAATTAGATACGCCGATTATTTTATTTCTAGAATTTAAGAAAAAACTATATGAAAAATTACACGGTTATGTTGAAATTTATTTCCAACTAACGGTGTCAACAGGCACAAAACAGGTCCAATGAAAGCATTTTCACACTCTTATCTATTATGTTAATGAAAAAAACACCCAATAAGCTAAATAAAAATAAGAACCTTACTCGTACCCATCTTATGAAATACGGTACGAATAAAGTAAACAGATAAAAGAGTGCTATTAAATATATATATATATATATATATATATATATATATATATTAGTCATGCATAAAACTATATCATATCATTCATGGTCATCATATTAATATATATCTATATGTATTATTTTTAACTATTATAATAATGATAGCGGGTAAGAAATAGTCTTTATCCGTACTCTTACCCGTTATGTTGACGAAATAACATCTTTATCCTTACCCATATTCAATAAACTAAAGAAATAAAAAAAATATTATCCGTACTCGTCTTATCTAATACGGTTCGGATCAGATAAACGGGTAAAAAATATCATTGACCCTCCTATTTCAACCAAAAGAATTCTGATAAAGGGTTTTCTTATGCTTCATGAGAAAACGTTTTTTTATTTCATACTAAAACGCCTTCATTGGAAAATTTATAATATATTTTTTTACATTAATATTTGAGAAAAAAAAATTCTTCAAAAATCATTTGTTCACAAAAAAATAATGTTTTATTTTCTTGACATGAAATTTAACCTTTTTTATTGAAGCAGAATACTTATTTGCAGAAAATCGATATTTATTTCAAAATAAAATGTTACTGTATATCACTGATAAAATAAAATCAATTATATCATTTTGCCTTAACACATAATACTTAATATAGGTCCGTTCTTTCATATATCAAGAATTAAAAATGGAACCATCATTTTCTCCAGTTGCATCACCTTGACTGGCACTTGCCTTAGAAGTCAACGAAATGAAATGGATGGTTCCCTTTTAAGATGAAATGGAGAGAGTCAAGGAAATGAATTTGAAGAAATAGTCTCGAATTTAATTATAAAAGATTTTTTTTATTCTTTTGGCGTTTAAGTCAGAAATAGCTGATTGGTAAATACATTTATTTGAATTCAGATATATTGATATTTAAAAAAATCAAATATAAATATAATTTTATTATTAAAATTTTAAATTCTAAAAATTATATTTTTAATAATATAACAAAATTGAATATTTTTATTCTTGTTATGTGTATCATTAATGGTTTTATCTCAAATTATATATTTTTTAGAAGTTGCAAAAATGAATTAAATAGCATGCTGAGAATTTGATATGCTCAATAAAAAAGAAAATGCTCTAAATAAGTCTATTTGTTATTAGTATGAAGGATAGTTTTATAATTTAGTTTCATAGTTTATTTAGAGAATCTATTTGTTAAAATAAGTAATTGTACTCTATATAATTTAAGTCAAGTTGTAATACAATTTTTTGGCTCGCACTATAATTTCAACCTCTCTTATAAAATCTAATTAATAATTCTGAAAAAAAATGCTGAATATTTTACAGTCCAAGTATAATTTTTTTTTTGAATTTAGTATAATTAGTAACTTGAGCATTCAGTATAAATACTTTAAGATGTAGAATATGAAGTGCTAAATTTGGAAGAGAAAAAACTAACATCAATCTCTTTCATTAAAAAAAAAACTATTTTTATTTTTTATGCAAAAAAACCTCATTATTTTGTTGTCATTCGCTAATTAAGTTTGACATTTTTTGTTACTTTTTAAGTTTTGTTTGGAGTACAGGAAATGACAAAAGGCAGTAAAATTCACAATTATAATGTGCATATGTGTGGAGTTCAACTATCCGAGTATTAGTTTCAATATAGTTGTTTATTCTATAATATTTTTTAATTATGTATGACAAACATTTTACTAGGGACATCAACTAATCCGAATATTAAATTTTAAAGTTGGTAAATTTTCATAAAAGATTTGCATAATATTACACAATGAATCACTCATGTTTCCGGCCTTCACACGTTTTTATTTGTACTTATTCAATGAACTGCTATAAAAATCAGGTGAGATAAAATGAATTGCATGTGAGTTGAAAAAAAGTCTATTCTAAATTAGTTTAAAAATAGCAGTATATTTATTATTTAACAAAATATGAGCTCATACAATATTTCGATATTAGACATTAGAGAAAATCAATTACGAGAGGCAGTTCCTTATATCTTTTTTCACAGTATATTTGTTATTTATTGAAATATGTATTATCAGATGAATTTTATTTATTACATGGATTTGTATCAAATATATTGTCTTGTAAATTTTAAAATGATATAATAAATTTGGCATTATGTATGTAAATTTTTGTTTGAAAAATAATTTTGAAGAATAGTCAAAATTAGTTTTATTTAAAATTTATAAATTTATAATTACAATTTAAGATTAGCCTACATTTAGAACAAAACAATAAAATAGTATATTTGATTGCAATTTATTAAATAAAAATTTAATATTTTTTTCTTTAAAATTTATAAATTAGAACAATAGTTAAAACTTCACTTATAAGGTCACAGAATAATAAAAGGGCAAATCAGATCGTCCACTACTACAGAAATGGTCATTGTACACGGCACATTGTATACGGATTTGACAATTTTATACAAAAACCGTGTGATATTGTAATTTTTTGGAAGCCCGAAATATCTGTGGGATCAATTACACGGATATTTATTAAAGAATCAGTGTAGAAAGCCTTGAGAGAGCTACACGGACGTTTATCAGGAATTGTAAACGGATTATTATTTAACTAACAGTGTAGATAGCCATGTGAGAGCTACACGGATATTTATGATGAGAACCGTGTAGAAATATGCAAAATGCACACGGATATTTGTTTAAATAACAGTGTAGAAACCTTCGACAGAGCTACACGGCTGTTTACATAATAATCCGTGGAGAAAGGTTATTTTAGGGTTTTGATTATCGATAAAGGCCTTCTCCTTCCAGCGCCGTTTTGATCAATTAATACTCTCTCTCTCTGTATACGAATTGGTCTGATTTCTGCGCACAAGGAGGCCGGATCTGAGATCTTTGAAGTTAATTTGTATTTCTCCTCTCTATCTTGCTAAGGTTAGTCGTGTATATATTTCTCTTTTCTTCCTCTAATTTTCTGTTACTTGTTATTGCTTATTTAGGTCAATTAGTAATTAATGCATGCATGCTTGATTTGTTGAGATAATGTAAATAATTAGTATATTAAATAGAGTGATGCATGTATAATTGTGCTTTTTTCTAATAATAGAGTAATGCATGTATAACTGTTATTTTAGTGATTATTAGCTTGATAATTGTGCTTGTTTAGTAATGCATGTATAATACAGTGATGCATGTATAATTGTGCTTGTTTCTAATAATAGAGTAATGCATGTATAATCAACTAATGCACGTATAATACAGTGATACATGTATAATTGTTATTTTAGTGATTATTTTACTAATGCATGTATAATTGTGCTTGTTTCTAATAATGTTGTTTTTGTAGAACCATGTCACATTCAGGTGAGCAACGATGACTCTTCGCTTTTGGTGCCAGTAGCTAGGGTTTACAGAGGGTAATATGAAGATATACATGTTTTAATAAAGAAAGAGTCGAGTAAAAAGTTGGATGAAGGACCTTGGAAAAAAAAGGGAAGAGGTGGGATGAAGGACCTTCAGAGCCGGATGAAGAGCCGAATGAAGAGTCGGGCACAATCTTGTCAGACTGACAAGATTGTGTCCGACTCTTCATTCGACTCTTCATCCGGCTCAGAAGGTCCTTCATCCACCTCTTCCCTTTTTTTTGAAGGTCCTTCATCCAACTTTTTACTCGACTCTTTCTTTATTAAAACATGTATATCTTCATATTACCCTCTGTAAACCCTGGCTACTGGCACCAAATGTAAACCTTAAGTTTATATATGAAATCATTATGGGATCGAGGCTCAGGAAGAAGGATATGTCTACCCAGAATGGTTTGTGTAATATATGCTCAATATGGATTTGTATAATGTTTCAATTTAAATTTTGTAATACTCAATATGGATTTGTATAATTTTGTATAATTTAGTGTACATGAATTTTTAGTTTACCCTTATTAATTGACCGGTTTGTATGCCATCCACCGATTTTGTGTTTCAAATATAAAGCATGTTCTTGTAATTAAATAAAATATAGAGAATTTAGTAATTTTTTGTGCTGTAATTGTAAATAAGGAGATGAATTTATGAATTTTGTAATTGCTGAACATGGATTTGTAATGCTAAATATGAATTTTGTAATCATAAATATAATTTTTGTGCTGTAATTGGAAAACTGGATGTCAAATTATCTGAAAAACTGGGGGTAAACTCAATATTGAATTTTGTAGCAAACTGGCTAGCAAAACTGGAGGCTAGCTCAAAAAAAAATTGTTAATAAAAAAATATATAGGATAACATACACAGATATTTAACTTAAAACCGTATCCAAATAGTAATTGTACACGGATATTTGTTGAATAGCCGTGTACGAAATAGCTACACGGATTTTTTTTTATTTTAAAATCCGTGTAGAAAAGACTAGTCCAGAAATAAAAAAAAATCCAAAAATATATAGAACAGGAAAACTTTAATTCTATTCATCAATGAACTATAAATTTCCATAATAATTTTTAGCATCCCTAAACAATGGGATTTGCTGCCCGAATTTGCAAAATTAAAAGATAACCTAAACATTTGATATAACTGACAACTTCAAACTCTACTAAAGTTGACGCCCACCTGGCCCGAACCTGCGACTGTCACGCCCACCTGGCCCGAACCTGCGACTGTCATAGGGTGCTTGACGGCGGTTAAAGCGGCGATCATGGGAGTTATTGCCTTGAGAATACGAGGGTGGTGGAGGTGTATGTGGAGGTGGATTTCCCCTATATGGAGTGGGGGTGGGGGGGGCGGAGGAGGTGGCATGTAATTTCCACCTCTGAGAAAGTATCCTTCTAATTCCACTTGCACAATTGTTGAGTTTGGGTCGTCAATGAGAAGGATATTTTTTGGGATTTTTGCCGGATCATGAAAAGCCACAAAAACACGAAGCACCTCATAATTACTGTAGGGAAAGAAAGGAGCCACTCTTACCAAATAGCCAAAACCTGATACGAGATCAGAGAGGTCTTCCTTGTTCCAATATTAGAGAGGAACACCGTGCAGCCTAATTCTAGCACGGTGGGTTGTGGGCTCGTGGAGCATGCCTAATTCTTCCGTCCATTCCACCAGTTGGACTTCAACATCCCGGTCAAGAACAAAAACGCCCACCCCGACCGCAGCATCTCTCATAATTGAATTTGGGAAAGTGGCAACAAAGTCCCCAATTGATTGGTCAATTTTTGAAATTCTGAAATAATGTGGTGGAATTCCAAAAAATCTACCCAATGCACTCGCCAAACGTGTTGTCGTGCGGTGGTCATTGTAGTGTGGCCCGGCAAATACAATTGCAGAGCGAAGAAGGAACTGATTTTCTTCCGCCATTTCTTGATCTCGTCGAGGCAAATAGACCCTGAGCTCTTCAATGCGATTTTGGATATTAGCCGGATCTTGCATTTGCATAGTTTGCCAATTTGGTGGTGTTGCCATGGTTTTCAGTTTATGAATTGTGATGTCAAGAGCGATGGTGCATGGTTCTGTGCAAATGTGTTCCTTCCTTTTATAGATCCTTGTGGCTGTTCAATAGTTTTCTCATGAGTCTCCTTAGTCTGTTTACCTTCTCCTTTATTGCCATGCATGTACTTACTCCCTTTGATAACTGAAGAATTGAATGTATATATTACTAGAAAAGTGGATTGCAGAATTTGAAGAGGTTTGTGCCTTGGCAATTAAAGAAACGTCTTTTGGTTCTTACAATTCATGCTCTTATGTCCCTTTTTTAAGAATCTGAAGCATTTTCCCAGTATGAACAAATCATGGTGCCCTTTCATCTTTGGCTTGAATTTATTGCCGACATTAACTAAGTTTGGCTTGAATTGTAGCTTCAGCAAGACTGGAGGCTAGCTCAGAAAAAAAAAATTAAAAAGAAAAATACATTAGACTACACGGATATTTAACTAAAAACCGTGTACAATAGTATCTGTACACGGATATTTTTTGAATATCCGTGTCGGAATAGATACACGGATTTTTGATAATAAGTCCGTGTAGAAATATTACCATTGGACACGGTTCTTAAGCATAAATATCCGTGAATCCTTTGTTAGAGAGCTACACGGATTGTTAAGTATAAATCCGTGTAGAAAAGTGTAGGGTTTTGGTATAAAAGGCCTTCTCCTTCCCCCGCCGTATAAAAGCCCTTCTCCTTCCAGCGCCGTTTTGATCAAGTAATTCAACAAACATAAAGGTTAGTGTTTGCAATGAATAGGTAAATTGTAGGTTCCCCTGTATAACCTAGGAAGAGAGAAAGACCGGTCACTTTACATTTCGCTTATGATCAACTTTGACAATCATTTTTTGGTTAATAATTGGAATTTTGATTTAGGTTTATCAATTATGTCAGATCGCTTATCTATCAAGATAAGTCGCTATCTTTGGAGCTCATCTATCAAGACGAGCGATGTGATATAATTGATAACCTACATCTGGACTTCACTTATGGTATGAATATCTCCTTCCTCTCTGGCATGTATTTTCCGTTTCTTCCTCTAATTTTCTGTTACTTATTGTTGCTTACTTACTCATCATTTTTTTTATTTACATATTGTGATGAACTTTCCGATGGACAGCATGTGATGAATTTCATTTTCTTTTTATTTTCACTATATTTTATTTGACACTTGACAAGAACATGTTTTTTCTTGGTTAGGTTCCAAAGAAATGGGTAAAACTAACTTTCAATAATAAAACATGTTCTTTAAATTAAATCATGTTTGATCCCAAGTTTTTGGCGGTGTAGAAATAGCATGTGGCAGTGCATTGTTGTTTAATTTCTTACACAAACTCCCTTTGAATAAGATGTGGTTTGCGAAAGAATTTAAACAACAACGTAATAACACTGCCACATATCCATTTGTGCATCGCCAAAAACTTGGGACTAAAACATAATTTAATTTTCAGAAAATGTTTTATTAGTTGAAAGTTAGTCTGCCCCATTTCTTTAGAACCTAACCAAGATAAAGCATGCTCTTGTAAGGTGTTAAATAAAATATGAATTTATGCATAATAGTAATGTTTTATTAGTGAATTTAGTAATGTTCTTGTAATGTTTTATTAGTGAATTTAGTAATTTTTGTGAATTCTAGTAATGTTATTGTAAGCATTTTCTTGTAATGTGTTATTAGTGAATTTAGTAATTTTTGGGCTGTAATAGTAAATAAGGAGTTGGATTTATGAATTTTGTAATGCTAAATATGAATTTATGAATTTTGTAATGCTAAGTATAATTTGTGTGCTGTAATTGGAAAACTGGATGTCAAATTATCTGAAAATCTGGTGGTAAACTCAATATTGAATTTTGTAGCAAACTGGCTAGCAAAAATGGAGGCTAGTCCAGAAAAAAATTGTTAATAAAAAAATATACAGGATAACATACACGGATATTTAACTTAAAACCGTGTCTAAATAGTAATTGTACACGAATATTTGTTGAATATCCGTGTAGAACTAGCATTATACACGGTTCTAAGTAAAAATAGCCGTGTATGATTTGTTAGAGAGCTACACGGATTTCTTAACGAAATATCCATGTAGAAAGTAAATGTATACGGTTGTTTGTTGAAAATCCGTGTAGAACTGCGTTCTCCTATCTTAAGTGATACGGATTTTTTTATAAATTCCTAGAAAATGCTAGCATTATACACACGGTTCTTAAATACAATTAACCGTGTATGATTTGTGAGAGAGCTACACGGATTTCTTGACTTAAGATCCGTGGAGAAAAGTCTTTGTAGGGTTTTGGTATAAAAGGCCTTCTCCTTCCAGCGCCGTTTTTTTTTATCAAGTAATTAATACTGTCTCTCTCTCTCTGTATTGAATGCGCTGATCCGATTTCTACAAAGGCCAGCAGCTGGTATTATCTGAGATCTTTGAAGTTTGTATTTTCTCCTCTCTATCTTTCTAAGGTTAGTGTATATATATATATTTTTTCCTTTTCTTCCTCTATTTTTATGTTACTTATTTGTACTTATTTAGATCATGTGTAATTAGTGTATTGTTGTCCAATAACCGACCTACTGATGCTTTTAGGTCCTTTGCCCGTCCAAAATTAATCCAATAGGGATTAATTTTGGATAGTCTCCGTTTTGGGACTGCTCTTTGAATATTGGGTCTCATTTAGGATGTGAACACATATTAGCGGGATTTAATTAGTAATTGAGGAAAGTTCGACGGTATTTTCCCTTAATGTTCCTACGAGTATGTGGTTTTTACGCATACTTGGAGAGTTAAGGGGAAATGCTGCCGAATTTTTCTCAAATACTAATTAAATCTCGCTAATATGTGTTCACATATGGGACCTAATATTCAAAGAGTGGGATAGGATTGTAAACCGGCCCTTTGTAAGCCTAGAATTTGGTACCAATTTACATGTTGACCATTATTAATTGAAATCATTTTTTTAATTTAATTTACAGATGGATCGAAGTTGGATGTATGAATTGCGACGTGATAGTGAAGAATATTTGGGTCGCGTTGATGAGTTCATAAAATTCGCTGAGAGGTATAGAGTGAAGATGAAGGAAGCCGACATTTTGTGTCCTTGTAGAGATTGTAAATTTTTTTTAAGATTTGGGGACTCCGAAGAAATTAGAGCTCATCTGATTTGTCGTGGATTTAAGAAAAGATATACATGTTGGTTCATGCATGGTGAGGAATTTGGAGAAAGTAGTTGTACCAATAAGAATTCTAACCGTTGTGAAGAGAGCGATGAGAATGTAGAAATTTTGGATAATTTTGAACTTGATTTCAGCGATGATGATTTGAATGTCGAAAATTTTGATAATGTTGAACATGATCGCAACGACGATGATGAGCTGCAGACGAAAATCGATGAAAATGTGGTACACGAGTATATTGATAATCTGGAGGACATGTTACATGATGTGGAAGATGAAATTACTGATAAATATTATGATAAATTTCAATATTTGTCTAATGAATCCAAAAAGCCGTTGTACCCCGGGTGTACCAAATTTATGAAACTGTCAGCTGTGTTGAAATTATTTAACTTGAAAGCAGAAAATGGTTGGAGCGATAAGAGTTTCACGTCCTTATTAAAGCTTTTAGGAGAAATGCTCCCAGATAACAACGAGTTACCCCGTACAATATATCAGGCGAAAAATTGATATGTCCAGTGGGTTTGAAGATCGAAAGAATACATGCATGTCCGAATGACTGTGTATTGTACCGTAATGAGTACGAGGCCATGCATGTTTGTCCTAAGTGCGGTGTTTCTCGGTATAAACGTAAGGACCAGGGCACTACTGATTGTGACGACGGCAAAAAGGGCCGGCCTCCGGCTAAGGTGTTGTGGTATTTGCCGATAATACCGAGATTCAAACGGTTATTTGCAAATCCCAAAGATGTGAAGTTATTGCGTTGGCATGAAGAAGGGCGCAAAAAGGACGGTAAACTAAGACACCCGGCTGATTCTCCTCAGTGGAGAAATTTTGATAGACATTTCAAAGATTTTAGTTCCGAGGTAAGAAACCTCAAGATTGTGGTGAGCACAGATGGAATGAGTCTGTTTGGAAGCATGAGCAGTCGGCACAGTACTTGGCCCAGTTCTGTTAGCCATCTACAATCTTCCTCCTTGGTTGTGCATGAAACGCAGGTATATAATGATGTCATTACTAATCCAAGGACCCAGACAACCCGGAAATGACATAGATGTATATCTCACACCATTAATCGAGGACCTCCAAAAATTATGGCGTGATGGCGTCTCGGTGTGGGATGCGTACATGAAAGAGACCTTTAACTTGCGGGCCATGGTGTTTTGCACCGTAAATGATTTCCCCGCGTACGGGAATTTGTCGGGTTACACTTGTAAAGGAGCAAAAGCGTGCCCTATTTGTGAAGATGATACGCAGGTGCTGAGGTTGAAGAACTGTCAAAGAATGTATAAATGGGGCACCGTAGGTTTCTTCCAATTAATCACCCATATCGTAAGAAGAAGAAGGCATTCAACGGGAAAGTTGAGCTTGGAGTGGCCCGTCGTCTATTAGATGGGAAGGGTGTTTTCGAGCGTGTTAAAAACCTTGATGTTGTGTTTGGAAAGTGTGCCACAAAACCACCGAAGAATATTTAGAAAAAGAAGTCCATATTTTGGGCCCTACCTTACTGGAAATATTTAGAAGTGAGACATTGCATAGATGTCATGCATGTTGAAAAAAATGTCTGCGACAGTTTGACTGGTTTATTATTGAACATTCCGGGGAAGACTAAAGATGGTATCGAAGTTCGAAAAGACATGGTAGAAATGGGAATACGACCCGAGCTTGCACCGCAGGAGAAAGGGAAGCGCACATACCTACCCCCCGCAATGTGCACGATGTCGAAGAAAGAGAAAACAAGCTTTTGTGAATATTAAGAAGCTGGTGTCGATGAAGGACCTAAAACTGGTCGGTCTGAAATCTCACGACTGTCATGTTTTATTGACACATATGATTCCTGTTGCAATTCAGGGGGTTTTACCAAAGCCCGTTCGTCAAACCATTACGAAGCTTTGTTTTTTCTTCAATACAATAAATTCCAAAGTGATAGACCCTCTAATACTGGACTCTTTGGAGGTGGAAGTCGTCGTTACTCTTTGCCAACTTGAGATGTATTTTCCGCCATCTTTTTTCGATGTTATGGTTCACCTTGTTGTTCATCTAGTGAGAGAAATCAAGATCTGTGGTCCTGTGTTCATGCGGTATATGTATCCATTCGAGAGATACATGGGAATTTTGAAAAAATACGTAAGGAACCGACATCGACCCGAAGGTAGCATTGTAGAAGGATATTCCACGGAAGAGGTTGCTGATAGAGATGAACTACAGAAGGCGCATTTTTTGGTACTACAGCACATGACAGATGTTGCTCCCTATATAGATGAGCACATGGCAATCCTTCAACAAGAGTACTACACGAGAAGTCAGAAGTGGCTTACCAACGAGCATAATCGTTCATTTGTAGGATGGCTGAGAGAAAGGGTGCAGTCACACCCCGATATGAGGCCCGTAAATGAAATTGTTCGACTGCTGGGCGAAGGACCCCGAATTGTTGTTAGAACATTCCAAGGATACGAAATTAACGGATATACATTTTACACTAAATCCCAAAGTGATAAGAGCACGATGCAAAATAGTGGGGTGATGTTGGTGGCGACGTCTCAAGAATTCAGTAGATCCGGAGATTCCCAGCCGGTTTTTGCATCAAAGTCGTATTATGGCGTTATTGAGGAAATTTGGGAGCTCATTTACAGTCCTGACCTCAGCATTTCCTTGTTTCGGTGTCAATGGGTCGAAGACTGGGGTGTTAAAGCTGATAACGACGGGTTCACACTCGTTGATTTTAATAAAGTTGGGTATGTTGATGATCCGTTTATACTCGCCAAGCAAGCAACCCAAGTCTTTTATGTCATTGACCCGAGTGATAATAGGTGGAGCATCGTCCTATCTGGGAAAAGAAGAATTGTTGGGGTAGAAAACGTCGTCGACGAAGAAGAGTATGACCAGTTCGACGAAATACCTCCATTTTGTACCGACGTGCAAACTGAGGTAGCCTCAATTGAAGAACAAGACGAAGCAAACTATTTGCGATCCGACCACAATGAAGGAATATGGGCCGAATGTAATGTGAAATTAGCGAAAAAAAGAGAAAAAGGAAAAAAAAAAGAGATGTATAATATTTATTTTGTTTAGAAAATAACTTTTTAATTATCTTGTTTGGAAACAACTTTTAAATAATATTCTAGTTAAAATATTTCTATTTCAAAACAACATAAAGGTTTTTACATATTAGTTCACATATTAGTTCACATAAAGGTTTTTACATATTATCACTTCAAATAATACAAAAAATAAGAAGTAAATTCACTTAACATTTTAATTACTTTCTGCACGGACTTTTTTTTAATAATACGTGTAGAATGGTCTATCTACACGGACGTTTAACGTAAAAGTCCGTGTAGCTCTCTTTCATTCTACACAGTTGTTAAGTTAATATCTGTGTAGAAAGAGGGTTACAATATAATAAATGACTTGGCTCGCGCCGCTTCGAGTCCTTTGCTAATTTCACCTATCTATTTCTCGAAGGCCGAGTACCCTCGTTGCGATTTCTCCAAATGCTCAACCTTCCTCTCCAACTCAGATTGAAGAACTTCTCCCGGGAGGCTGCATGTGCCTGTTCTGCCTTCAGAGGAGGGAGAAATCTGAGTTGGGAGAGGAAGGTCGAGCATTTGGAGAAATCGCTTGCTGTGGAGTTGTATTTCTAAAAAGAAAATGATCCCTATGAAGGTTTGGTACAGGAACTCAGTGCTCAATTGCAGGTTTTCAAATATCTCGGATGCAAGTTGCAAAGAGTTTAGGGTTTAGATTTCTAGAAGGGTGCTACACGGTCTTTTAAATAAAAGTCCGTGTAGAAAGGGTAAGAGACACGGATGTTAAAATTAAAAAGGGGAGGCAATTAGTGAGAAAGAATAGTTTTTTTAATTAGGGATAGATACTTATGTTTGTTGTATATTTTATGTTTTTGTTTTGGTATTAAGTGATGATGTACCCAGTAACTATCCCTATGTTGAAATTAATATATGAAGTATTTTTATTTTTTGTGCTCTTGAATTCTATATTATTTAATTTCCAGTTACAAATTAAAACTTGAGAGTAGATCCGATGAGCATCGGACCTACTCTGCTTACGATGGGCTTAATCACCGTCTATTTGCTTTAAAATTCGTGCGGAATCGTTTAAAATTCGTTCGTATCAGTTTCAGTTTCCGTGCGGACATATCTTAAACTAGATCGGACGGTCATCATCGTTGAACATGAAAGTAGGTCCGGTGGGCATCGGACCTACTCCCTTCTCTTTAACTGAACATCTGTGTAGAAATGCAAAGCGAGCTACACGGACGTTTAATTAAAAGTCCATGTAGAAAGGTATCGTACACGGATATTTAATTAAAAATCCGTGTAAAAAAGCTGAGGGAAAGTGAGGCGGGGTAAAGCCAACCTAGGCGAAAATTTTCGTAAAATTTGTTTTGAATTTTTGGGAGTCCCATCAGGGAGCTAAAGGAGGGAAATTTGAAAAAATTTATCCACAGAGAGGAGGGATAGAAGGGCTTTCATAAACTCAAAGGTGACGTAATATATGTGGTTATATCCGACCGTCTAATCATTATGATGCACAAATATTAAAGGATCTTGTGCATCATCTAGAACCAGATATCAACAGAAATATTATGTTACCTCAGAGAGGGCGGAAACTATACCCACCACCTCCTAAATGAAGACATCTAGGACAATCTTCGTTTATCGGACGGTCAACAAAGCTTGATATTTACTATCACCTAATACATGTACAAAGTACATACGAAATAATTCAAAAAATATATTTTTATTTTTTTTTACATCTTATATGGCCAAATAATACTTATACATATTATTTTTATAAACTTTCATCATGTATGTCCCTTCAATTGTAAAAATATTTTTGGACCGTTCATTTTCAAGCGGGAAAATCAACGGTCGATCTGCAACGAAATCATTCCATATCTGTTTTAAAATGATCAAGGGAGAACATTGAGTGTAACCAACATAAAAGTTTGGAAAATTTATTATGTATGAGGTTTGATCCAGCACGAAGGTGTTTGTGGCCATCCGATATTTCAATCTTCAATGAACTAGATAGATGGGTAATAAAAATAATTTTTGATCAAACATTTCACGGAAGACAATAACATGCAATGCTCTTTGATTTGAACGGCCCCGATCAATCAACGGACTAACTATTTTTGTACGTCTCACAATCTCACAGGCAAGAGTTTATGTTTCATGAAACATAACTCTTGCCTTGTGAGATTGTGAAGACGCACAAAAATAGTTAGTCCGTTGATTGATCGGGACCGTTCAAATCAAAGATTACAGCCTTTAATTCAAGTGCTAGCAAATTTTGATGGGAATTTAACTTCATTTACCCATCCTCAAGCTGTATTATCTGAGATCTTTGAATTTAACTTGTATTAGCACAAAAAATCACTCTAAAAACCGGGAGGAGCTTGGGTCGATGCCCATCGGACCTACTTTCATGTTCAACGATGATGGACCGTCCGATGTAATTTAAGATATGCGCGCACGGAAAACTGAAACAGATACGAACGAATTACTAATCTATTCCGCACGACTTTTAAAGCAAATAGACAGTGATTAAACCCATCGCAAGCAAATACGAACGAATTCAAATAAACTTTTATTCAACGATGATGACCTACTTTTAATATGTTATGTACGATGAGCAAGCTTGTGTCCGATGCCCATTGGACCCAAAGTGATGTTCGATGGGCTCTCGACCGTCCGATCTATCTCAAGATCCGTGCCGCCACTGTAAATTAAGATGGCGCGAAAGTTCTGGCGAGAATCACGTTATGTAGTATTATTTAGGGGAGCGCACCAGATTGGGTCCGATGCCCATGGACTCACAGTTGGGGTTCACTCCAGAACTTTCGCGCCCAGCAAACTTGGGTCCGATGACCATTGTTTTACGATTGATTCCCGCCGGAACTTTCGCTCCATCTCTTAATTTACCGCGCGCACGGATCTTGAGATAGATTGGACGGTCGTATGAGCCCATCGAACTCCACTTTGGGTCCAATGGGCATCGGACACAAGCTGCTCTCGTACATAACATATTAAAGTAGGTCATCATCGTTTGAAAGAAAAGTTTATCTGATTCGTTTGTATTTTGCTTGCGATGGGTTTAATCACCGTCTATTTGACTTTAAAATTCATGCAGAATCGTTTTTAAAATTCGATCGTACTGTTTCAGTTTCAGTGCGCGCATATCTTAAAATTACATCGGACAGTCATCAGCGTTGAACATGAAAGTAGGTCCGATGGGCATCGGACCTACATCCGTTCTCTTTAATTGAACATCCGTGATAGAAATGCTATGCGAGCTAGACGGACCTTTAATTAAACGTCCGTATAGAAGGTATTCTTACACGGACGTTTAATTAAACATCCGTGTAAAAGGTTTTTAATTTGCAATTCCCCGGAAATTATTCTATGTTAAAGCTAGCTTTTGTAATTATTTTGTAAAGTTCCCCATAAATTATTATTCTTCGTATCAGGTAAGTGTTAATTTATGTTTTCAAATCAGATTATTTAGACAGCATAAGTATTTACTTAGAATCAAAGTTTAACTATTAAAGGTTTTTAAGTAATAACCTTTATAGTGCTTATATATTGTTGCATGTTGTTGTTTTGTGCTGTTAATTCATATCTATAAAAGTATTATTTAGATAGCATGAAGTATTTAACAAAAAGAAACTGTGTAAAAAAAATTGTTGATTAAAGAACAAAATCTATTACATAAAAAAGGATCCCCATACCTCGTACCAAAAGAAAGGATCCTCATACATGTACCACAAATTTAAGAAAAAATACAAAATAACTACAAAGCAAAACAAAACAAAAAACTTAATTAAACTAGTTAGATGGTGGTGGCTGCTTGGCCTTATAATCCAAGGGAAAGAATGGTCTGGCTGCATTGCCCCTACGTACGTAGGGCTTTGCTGGTGGGTGCCCCATTGGGCTTCGCCGTGGCACACTGGAGGGGGGGCCATGGCATTGTCCTCTTCACGTAGGGAGGAGGCTTTCGAAGCCGGGAGGGACTGCGGGACCTTCGGCAGGGACTTCGAGAGGGACTTTCGGGAGGGTTGCGGGGGGCCGTGGCCTGGCACAATTGGTGGTGGGGCAACCTTGGGCTTCGCCGTGGCCCACTTGAGGGGGCGGTGTCACGGCCATTTGAACATTCCAAATCTCAATCGGGGTTTCTCAGATTATATAGAATTTTGAAGAGTCGTTTCGTCTTCTCCTTAGAAATAATAAAAGGCAACTTTTCGAATTCCGTCATGGAATTGTTCAAATTAAACAAAACTTAAATAAATAATCTGATTTTTATACTTTATCACGGATGTTTAATTACATGTCCGTGTAATTCTAAAAAGGACACGGACGTTTAATTAAACGGCCGTGTCGAAAGGTAATTCGTGCACGAGTGTCGTTGCAATGTCCGAAAAGGTATAGACACGGATGTTAAAATCAAGTCCGTGTCGAAAGGGTCTTTCTACACGGACTTTCGAATTAAAGTCCGTGTAGCTCTCCCTCATTCTACACGGTTGTTAAGTTAATATCCGTGTCGAGAGAGTCTTTCTACACGGATTTTATAAAAAGTCCGTGTAGATCTTGTACTTCCTCTCTACACGGAGTTTAGATCAAATGTCCGTGTATAAAGGTGTTCCAACACAAATGAATTAAGTGAATTGTCCGTGTAGAACTAGGGTTACAATACATATTACGCGCCTGCTCTTCCAAATTTTTCATAACTTAGCTCGCGCCTTCAATTCTTTTCCAAACATTTCGAAACTTAGCTCGAGTCCTTCTTCCCCACCTCACCTCGATTTCCACCTCACCTCGATTTCGTCGCCTCTCCTGTCCAACCAACTCTCGGTCCGAAACCTACCTTGCGAAGAAATTTTGGTATAAAAGTTTTGGTATTTACTGGATGTATTTACTGTATTTACTTTGGTATTTACTGAAAAAGTTCTATTTTTTTTATAGAACCATGTCGATTGAGAATGAGCACGTAGATATGATGGAAGAAGGCGAGCACCAAGCTGCTGCCCAATCAGGTTCGGCCAAAAGGAAAAGAGGTCCGACAATGTGCGCGTCCACGTCCGAGGCAAAGCAACTGGACATCGAGTTAGTAAAAATGGGTGTGCGAAGGGTACACGGTCG
>JAJGRW010002970.1:0-14716 GCA_025461045.1 Carex parvula | reverse complement strand
AGCCATTTTCGATTGGATTTTGAATCCCTTCACTGCAATTGGGCATGGTCTGTGGGCCGACCGGCGCATGTTCTTGGGCGAAGTCACCTGTGTTGGGCTCCAGAGATAACTGATGGTCCGAAATGGTCCTTTGGTTCTCATCCAGCCCATGTAGCAGGCTGGAAGGGCCCTCTTGTTGCTGTCGGGCTTGGGCCCCATCTGCATATCGGTCACCAGGACTTGCAGGCCGGACGGCCTCAATTTGCAACAGGCCGGGTGGCTCTTTCTCATGGTCACGCCCCAGGCCTTGCGCATCAAAGGTTTTTTTCTCTTGGGCCTGGGTGTTGGCCCGGTCCAGTGAGGTGACCGAAAGTACCCCTGCTGATACTTCTCCTTGTGCAGCGGATGTAGTATGCACTGCCTTGTCTCCCAGTGCGCGGCACGCGTCTGATGTCATCACGCTTGCACCGTTTAAGGTAGAATTGGAAGTTTCTTTTTGCTGATCCAATGTAGGTAGCCCCCCAAAGAGTGAAAGGACTGGCGCACACAGTCTAATCGGTGATGACGTCGGATTGAAGCAGACTGCCTTTAGTACTTCACCTTTGTCGTTGTGGCTGCAGTTGAACCATGTTCCAGGATTGGTGAGTAGTGACCCAGTTGACGCGTTGTATCCCCTCTGTCATTCCCCCATTGGTAGCCTGCGGCATGTAGAGTGAGTTTGCATGTCCATTAGTGATCCGAACTGGCGGGTCCATTTGCCTTAGGATCCTCAACGGACTCTCTGCACTGTTGGCCAGGTAAGCTCCGCCTGACCTTCCCGTCACCGTACCAGAGATAGAATCTTGCGAGAGTGGCCGCGCATATGTAGCCGGGGCAGGAGGCGGTGGTTGGCGGTTGCGGTGCCGACCCCGGTGTGGTCCATAATGGGGCTCTTCCTGACGTCCGTCATCATCAAATCGCGGGTGTAGGGGTGGGGACGAATTATGAAGCCAACCCTCAATATCTATGTAGACAACCGGGCCGAAAGGGTTTTTGTGAAGCTCGACGAACGGCGGTATGCTGGTTGGATCGAAGCACGAGACCAAAACTCGTAAAGTCTCGACATTGCCGTTCGTGATGGCCGGTACCATTTGTTCAACAAAGCCGAAGCCCGAAACCAAATGATTGACGTCGGCGAGGTTCCAATATTGCAACGGGACGCCCCGGAGACGGAGGCGCACTTTGTGCGTCGTCGGGTCGCGCGCCATGTGCAGGTTTATCGTCCATTCGCGTAGCTGGACTTGCACTCCGCGAGCCACGAGGAAGACCCCCACATGGACAGCGAGGTTACGCAAAATGTTGGAAGGAAACTCCACCAGATAGTCTCCTTCCTCAGGGGCCAGTGTAGAGACCTTAAACTCAGTCGGGTGGCAACCGAAGGTTGTGGCGATGGTGGTAGCAATCCTATGTGGCAGTTGGTTGACCTGGTGGCCGTTGGGACCAAGGAGCACCACTGCCGATCTATGGAGTAAGGTGTTGGGTGAACGAATGTTGTCGTTTGGTGGGAAGAATATCTTCAGTGGCGGTGCTCGCGCCGCAATGAGGTCGGGGCTCAACATCGGAATGGTTTCCCAGTTTTCGAGGTCCATTGCTGAGTCAGTTGTTGCTTGTGGCTTGGGTGGGAGGTTGTGTTGGCTGTGGCTATGGTTTCCTCTGTTCTCTGGATGGTGGTTTGAGGGCAGCGCAGATGTATTATTTATGGTCGTTTCCTTATGAGATGTGCATCTCCTAGACATGTGGCCTATGCCAAGGCACTTATGGCACTTGACACTGTTTCGGCACTGGAACTGTGTGTGCCCCCGGTCGAGGCACCTGTAACATCTTCCTTGAGATTTGAGCAACTCCATATGCTTAGTGAGCTTAGGCTTTGGGCGACTTTCTCTGTAGTTTCTGCGTGGGTTGCGCTTGGAGACTAACGTCCAGCCGCCATCAATGTCATCTGGTGCTCTATATTGTGTAGGCTGTGCAGGGTCATTAAGTGGCGGTAGTTGGGTGGGTAGTTGGGGTGGTGGGGTGGGAGTTATGGGGGGCTTGGTGTGACTGGTTGGGTGACTTGGCGGGTTGAGCGGTCGGCTGCCAGTTACAACCTGCGTGTAGAGCGGTTTGACCTGGGTTGTCGGTGTAGCTTGTCGACGTGAGATCGCCTCCAGGGTCGCAGTCTTGATCGCCAGGCGCGCTTGGAGAGAAGCCATGCGCTTGGAGAGAAGCCATCTTTTTATAATTTAAATGATTTGATCTGAGTTGTTGGTTTCTGATTGACTTATTGAGAGACAGTGGAGTGGGATTTTGTGTTAGAGATTTATTTGGCCCTGTACTGATTCGTCTTGCTGATAGCGGAAAAATATTGCAAAACATAATAGAGATTGTGAAAACTTAAAAAACAGAAAATTATATTGATAAATAGTAACAATACAAGATATTTGTTGGGATCAATCAACTAAAAGAAGACTCACTCAACCCTTAAGGAACTTAATTACTCGCCCAACAAGAATCCAATGAGAACTCACTCACCCATAGGAGACCCGAAAGAAGACCCACTCATCCTAA
Organism: Carex parvula; assembly: GCA_025461045.1. NCBI lineage: Eukaryota > Viridiplantae > Streptophyta > Magnoliopsida > Poales > Cyperaceae > Carex > Carex parvula. Next base: position 12,151 of record JAJGRW010002970.1, on the reverse strand, counting down.
GCTTAGCATCACACTAAGACAAAATCCCTCTTCTCTAACCTATGGACTTATTTATAATAAAAGAGAAACAAAAATTAGCTGTTACAAAATCTTGTAAAATATGGTGATAAACTAGCAGAATTTTCTCTCCTTAATGAGCTATGATAATTTGCTTTTAAATGCATTTTTAGACCGTTAATTGCTTGCCAAAACTGATGACCACATTTCCATTCTTAATTGTTGTAGAAATTAGCTGCACCATTTTCAAAATTATCTACTATTTGCTACTCAATTAATAAAGCTACTTTTTGTTTATTTTCCGCTATCAAATTGGTATCATAGCAGGTCGTGTGCCATGTCTCGAGGGATGTCTAGTGCAAACCAAGCTGACTTGAGGTCGAGTCTTCTTCAAGAGGAGGAGAATATGGTGCAGCTAATTTTTACAACAATTTAAAATGGAAATGTGGTTAGCATGGGTTGGCACGGGTTCGGACGGGTTCGGATCCGGATCCAGGGGTTTGGCATGGGTTTGGCACGGGTTCGGGCGGTCCGGTTCTGATCCGGGGTTCAAACGGGTCGGGTCTGGACGGGTTGGGTCCAAAAAGGGAGATCCGCGCCTTGGTTAACCTGGCCCACCCGTTTGGACGGTTCGGTCCGGGTTTAGGCACGGGCTCGGGCTCGGGCCGGTTCACGGGTTGGCCGGTCCGGTCCTGGACCGGACAGGTTTTGTCCATACACTATGTTGAACATATTGTTGTACGGACCATAGTAACATGGTTCGCGAATTATTGGCGAATAATCCTGTGGACCGGCCCGGTCCTGGACCGGACAGGTTTTGTCCATACACTATGTTGAACATATTGTTGTACGGACCATAGTAACATGGTTCGTGAATTATTGGCGAATAATCCCGTGGACCGGCCCGGTCCTGGACCGGACGGGTTTTGTCCATACACTATGTTGAACATATCGTTGTACGGACCATAGTAACATGGTTCGCGAATTATTGGCGAATAATTCGGATTTCAGCATCTAACGAATCAATCAACGTCTAAAACGTTAATTCGCGAATAATTTGCGAATTTGACGAATTCTACGAATCAATCAACGTCTAAAACGTTAATTCGCGAATAATTTGCGAATTTGACGAATTCTACGTATAAAACGCGTTTTGTTCGTTAAATTTGTCTCCCGTCAGAAGCCAAATTTAGTATTTAATTCTCCCAAAGGGCAAGTCACACAAGCCATTTGGCTTCTCATATTCCGAAGGAGCAAGCCATATAAGTCAAAGGACAAGGCTGTGTCAGTACTTTTGAGTACTTTAAGGTAAGAAAAAAATAATAAACTAAGATATATTTTGAGTCAGCTGGCTGGATAGTCAAAGGCAAAAGTTAACAATCAAATTTGCATGAATATTCCTTCTTTTTTAAAATTTTACACATAAATAGTTTTTTGTATTATTTGACAGTTTCAAACAGATAATTTTAAAATTATTAGAAAATTACCGAATTATATCCAACTTATTTCCGAATTATTCCCGAATCACGAACTTTTAATTCCACCGAACCGAACCCGAATAATTCATTTGTTACAATGGTACGGACTGATTCACACATTTCATACACTTGAACGATCACTTTCCATCTGCCGTAGATAAACCGGAAGCAACTGAACAGAGCATAGATAGCAGCATCGCTAGCCTTGATGACTCTTGCATACAATACACTTGTCATCTTGAACGCAATTTAAAAAGAAAAGACCAAAGCAAAGTGGCGATTGGCCCAAAATAGAATCTGACCTAGGTCCACACGCAAATATCTGGGACTAATTTGCCCATAGGATTTAGACACATAGGAGGTTACTACATCACCTTTTCGAAAGATTGACGTCCCATTACGGCAGACAGCGATGCTTTCATCTGGACGGCTTCCAAAGAGATTCCATTCAAATTTGGCAGTGACTTTTGAGTTGACATCAATTGACGGGATCTTCACACTTTAATACTTATGCACTCAAGGGTAGAGTGGAAAAAACATGTCGTGCCGTGCTGTGCCGCCACTAACACGCTGTGACTTTGGTCTCGTGTCGTGCCGTGACTAACATGCTGTGACCAAGTTAACTTTTTACGTGCCGTGCCGTGCCGTGATCAAAATATCAAGAGGTGGTCACGGCACGCGAATGGTCACACCACGTGAGTCACGCCGTTCCTAACATGCCGTGACCATACGTGACTCACATGACCATTTAATCATAATTTATGTTAGTTTATTCAAGATTCACCGTTAAATCAATATTTAATGGTCCTAATTACACGTGACTCGCGTGACTATGTGCCGTGCCGTGCCTAAGTTTCAAAAAATGAGCACGGCACGTGAATGGTTAAGGCACGGGACACGCGAGTCACGGCACGTAATTGACATGTGTGCCGTGCTGTAACCGTGTCGTTCCGTGCCATAACCGTGCCGTTCCGTGCCATAACCGTGCCGTTCCATGCCGTAACCGTGTCGTTCCGAACGAAGCCGACTCCGCCATGCCATTTTTTCCACTCTACTCAAGGGCCAAAGCTGGCTGCTATCAAGCCAGCTCACAAACTCACAATTATGTACAATTATTCGCAGTATAATTAGTACAAACTAACACTAGCTCTTCATAATACTATGCTAACAATTAATTACAGGTGGTCGTGTAGGATAACTGGTGGTCAAGGGCAGATACAAGATTTTTGCTGGGAGGTACGAATTGAATTCAAACCCATTAACTAATTGGATCCATTTCTCCTACTCTACAAATTTGAAGAAAAAAATTCAAGTTAATTGGAGTTCTATTCTAATTATCATTACCATTAACAAGACATAATTCAAGAGATTTATTCTAATTTACTTTAAGTACATTTATCCTAATTCAAGTAATTTAGAGTTCAAAGTCATTTTATCATAATTCAAGAAATTCAAATAAATCTATTCTAATTCAAGGAATTCAATAGCCTTGTTAAGTTACCATTACACCATTATTCATCTCTCATTCAAGGAAATCAAACAAAATTAAAAGTTATCGAAATCGTACTTGGAGTTCGGAGTCAGAGAGCAGTCATGGGCGATAGCAAGGAGCAATAGAGAGAGAGATTAGGCACTAAGAAAGGAATTTGTTGTGAGAGAGAGTCACAGAGAGAGAGAGAGAGCGAATTTGTTGTGCGCGCTAAGAAAGGAAGGAGTGCCAAGCGACAGCAAAGCATAGTTGGCCCGTTAATTTTTAAGGAATTGTTAATATTTTTACCGACTTTTTAGGCTTCATCTCTTTGAGTTTGCCCCGTAAGTTTTTTTAAAGTGGCTGAAGAACGAAATAAGGTTTTGGATTGATATGGGTCCAGGAAGAAGCAAAGAAGAACTTGGTCTCAATTTTTCTACTAAATTTCAAGATTTAGGAGGACAGTTGCGCTCCTTCCGGAACTTATTGGGTCCGTCCCTACTAGTCGCAAGGCAACTGTTGTTTAGATTAATTAAGTGGGCACATATGTATATGTATAAATGAATAAAGTAGTTAAATTTAGTCTTATAAAGCAGTTCGTGTGAGTATAATCTAAAATCTACCGTATAAGCAGTATATGCTTAGACGACAAGTTCAAATTAATTAATTCAATCTATTTCACAAATATTAAGTTAAAGCAGTAAAATCTGTAATTTATTTATTATATAGGAAGTTAAATAGTAACAAAAAAAAATAGAACTTTTACTTTTTTACCACAAAATTTATGCTAATGGAACAAAAGAAAATACAAACTTAGTATATATAAGTGTATAGGTAATGAAATGTTCGATATCATCGTTTGAGCATAATTCAACAAATTTAATTTATATATACTTGCGAACTTCTTTTAATGAGCTTATAATTCAACTCTTTATAAATTTCAAATTATTAGAATTTTAGGTGGTGACGATTCCATAGAAGACTTCCCAACTTGACCCCGCCTTTTGAGTGCGGCTGTGAGACTTGACCGGTGCCATCATTAAAGAACTAATCCAGGACCAGGACCATGTTTAATATTTGAATATTTGTACTCAACAGTAAAGTAAAAGTGTGACGTCATTGATGTCTCTATATTTGTCTCTGTTTTTCTATTATAAATATCTTTCATACTGTAAAAAACAAAAAAAAAACGTGAGGCTCCTTAATTGCTCATACGTTCTACGGGCAAATATATATTGATCAGTCTGCAAAATTTTTTATTTTTAAAAAATATTTTTATTTTGTGGGAAGAAGGTAGATGGAATTTTTTTTTTTATTTCATAAAAGAAACATAATCATTCGGTTTCTTTAGACATGTCTAAAGGACTGCGAACTTAATCACAGAAAGTATCAAATTTAAAGAAACTGAAATTGCTTCTGTTCCTTTAGTATCAATGCAAAAAGGAGACATATTTGATTCTCATTCATGTTATAAAAATAATCAATGGGTTATAACATTTTTTTTATTTGTAGTTACAAATAAATCTCAACATAATTTAGTAAAAATTAAGGAAATAAATTCCGAAATTTTTATTGCATTTTGGCATATTTGGTTAGTTCTTCAACTAAATTTCAAAGTCTAGCTATCATGCTATCAAGAAGTTTGAAATATGTACCTGCTGTCGCATCCCTGATGTTAATACAAAACCTGCCAAGGTTATTTCATTTGATATTTTGAAAAGAAAACGACGCAACAAAATCTGCACAAGAATTCACAATCATTTTCCTGCACCATAGCTTTCTGATAGTGCAGTGTACTATATGAAAATGAAATCAGAAACAAGAGTAGTCGTTAAAGTTCAACCACACAACCTTTTTGAAAAAAACTGATAGGGTCATTATTCATAAGTTGAATTCAAAGCAAAATAGTGACACAAGTGCAAAAACCTACACCGTTCAATATGCATGGTCACTTCGAAACTATTTATCAACATTTCATGTCTAAGTTAGAATCTAATGATGATTATATAAATTAAATAGTAATGAATAATATTTAATTAGAATTTTTTTTAGACATGCGTATATTGCACTGTATATCGAAATATTTGAATTGTTCAACCATTTAAATTCAACAATTTTTAATGCATTAGTGCCAACATTGTCAAATACTATTCATTTGTTATAACAAAGTGCCATTTACAGTTCATTAGTGCCAATAACTAACAGAACTCGATCGTATTGTATCTGACCAATGGTGGCACTTAATTTGTCGGTAAATGAACTGTAAATCTCTTACAGTTGCAATAAGTTGGAATCTCTGAGAGGTAAATATCTCTCGCTTCACCTTGTACTACAAGTAGTTCAAAGTTTTTGTAAAGGAATATTAATTAGGTTTCTGTCGTATATATGCAGTGCATTATACCCCTTGGACCGTTTGGTAGACCTCTACAATAATTGTGATGATGATTCTTATTCCTTTTCTTTTGAACTATTTTCATGTGATGTGAGACTGGCATCAGAATAATCTTATTCCCCTGTTTATATCATCATCAACAACAACAACAACTTGGTCTCATTAAAATGTGTGTCTGTCTTATGTAGACAATTCATGTATCAGTCATTCACCGATGCATATCAGGTGTGATAAACCAACCGATATAAATCATATACTTTAGGTAGCGTCTCGGAATATCTTTGTTAAAGAAAGTTACAGATATTCCATGAGAGAAGTAGTCAAACAGGACAGTGACTGTTGTGTCCTAATATCCACATGTTGATTATCTCTAACCCTTAATTTATTGTGGTACTTGATGGACTATGTTTCATTAACAATGCATGCAGAAACATGAGAAAAAAAAATTATTCTCAAAAATTGCCTACATGGTGTTGTTGTTGTTTTCTTTTCTTTTTTAAAGATCCTGTTGCTGATCACAACATCTAATGATTTTATTTTATAATTTGAGCTTTCAATTTTTGTATTACCTTGCTGTTAAAAAATAAAGGTACAAAAAGTAGGCATTGAGAGCTAAATACCTCAGTGACAACTAGAAGAGTCACTGGCACAAGTTTGAAAATTTGAAAAACATAATGTAGAGTATCCTTTCTTCTAAGAGTAAGCTCATCATACTATTAATGTATACGTAAAGTTGATTATATATTTTACAACAGGGCTTTACAGAAAGTTCCCAACCTACCTCTTTACAACCCGGAGATAAACTCCATATTTAAAATTCAGAACAATGCCGTACTGGAACTGGAGAGGGTTTTCCATCTTTGGTGAATGCCGGAAAACAAAGTTCTGGTAAAGATGGATCAGTGTCAGCTTGATTTCTTGCAAAGTGAACTTCTGTCCGATGCATGCCCTGGGCCCAATCCCAAATGGTATGTGCGCATAAGGATGTCGATTTTGCTCTTCCTCACAATTTGGATCAAACCGCTCTGGCCGGAATTCATGAGGCTCGGGAAAGTGGTTTGGGTCCTTTGATAGAACCCCTGGTGCAATCCAAACCCACACGCCCTGTAGACAGAGAATCAAAATAAATATTTTCTCTATCTTTGGATTGCTTCTGTAAATCCTTTTTCTTATTTTTATTGTTTAAATTCAGGAAAAAAAGAAGTCATGCAGGAGTCCATTTTCAGAAAAGGTTGTTCGATTTATTACTTATAAACAACAAGAATGTGCAGTGCAAGTAATTTTCTGAAATTGGCTGTTAAAATGTTAAAATGCATCAGCATATGTTATGTGGTAGTTACGTAAGCTTAGTAGAGAAACCTTTGGAAGAAAATAACCCCCGACTTCAACTGCTTGAGATGTCTCTCTTGCAATCAATGGTGAAACTGTGTAAAACCTCATTGTCTCTTTTATTACCTAATAGGGAACAATAGAAGCACCTTTAGAATTCATTGTATCAAGAAAATTAGTAACACTGGGTACAAGTTAATTGCTAATTAATTACCTGATCAAGGTAAGGGAACTTATACTGCAAATCATCAGCACTTGGTACCAAATTTTTCAGGCCAAACTGATCAATCTCCTCTAACAATTTCTCCTCCACCTCTGGATGCTTGGCCACCAAGTAAACAACTGATGAAAGTGTAAATGCTGTGGTTGCAGATCCAGCAAGAACGTGCTCATATGTAAGAGCACTTATGTAATCTGGTGTAAATAAATTTCTCGCCGACTCATTCATCTCCCTTGCATTCAAGATGGACGATAAGAAATCCTTCCTTTCTCTTTTTTCCTCATTCGCCCTCTTAGCTACAATTTCATTTAGTCTCTTAGTTAGTCTCATGTTGGTTTTGTCAATCTTCCAGTCTGCACTGTGTGGTATTCTTTTCAATACATGCCGAAATGGACCTTGTAGGAATGGTATAATTAGACCCAATATTATAGAAAGAGAACCAGATAAGTCCATCTTAAGTGAAGTCGTGGAATAAACGTGCTCTTTGATAAAACCTTGGCATTCTTGGTCCATGTTGAGGTTAGAGTTAGGGTTTTCCGCTGTTAGCGAAAAATCTATTCCAAAGGCAGCTTGGCCGATTATGTCGGTGGCTAGCTTTAGTGAGAGGTCCGAAAAGCAAATATCTTCTTCGACAGAGACTTTGGATAGAGCTTGAAATACACGCTCTATATAGGATTGCATCGAGGGGATCAGACTTGCTAGATGGGACGGCTGGTACAAGGAGATGACAGTGTTTCGCATAGCCGACCATCTTGAATCCCTGCAATTAGACTTGCGCGTCAATTGGATTATGGAGTTTGGTTTACTTTGAATGATATCAAGAACATAAAGTGCCTAACTATATAAAGAAAAACTTAACTTTTAAATTTTAAATTTTGGCAATACTTTGGCACCTACTGGGATTGGACGGTGTTTAATTTTGGTTAAAGTCAGCTAGATCTTGTAAATATTTGAAACACTGTAAAACGGATACATCAATGGGATTCAACTGCTCTCTATTTCAAATCTCAAAAAACGGCGACTTGTGACCACTAGAAAAATCTCCTTTATTAAAATTAAAAATAGAATAAAGTAATTATTTTGTTGTTCGGATGCAAGTATGAAAGCCAATGGGGGTAGCTGGAAGCAAAGTGAGTTATTTACAAAATCAATGTGCTGCCTCTGAAATCAAAGTGAGTTCTTTACAAATATAAAACATGAGATTAATCATACCTTTTCGAGCTAAACATCTAAACCTGCTTAATAACGACAAAGTTATGACAACAGAAGCAAAAGCGTTTACGTATACCTTACATGTTGACATATATATACAAATTTTAAGATCATTCATTAAACATATCAGGCCATTATTAGCTGGACAGGGCTGTCTAAAATGCAGCTGGAATCCAATTGACCCAACTTAACTCTGTCCAAGAGATGTTGAGCCAGGTGAGATTGTGAGGTCAGGCTCAGCCAGATCCACAGTCCAAACTTTAAATTTGACAGTCAACTCCTCGAACTCTCAGCTATGACAATTTATTTTCAGCTTTTGAGTTCAAATTATTGTCACTAATGACTAGTCAATAGATGCACTTCAATATGACCTCCACTTTGGCAATTGGCAGGTCGCATCAAACCCCTGATAAGTGATAATAATCGGTACAATATGACCTCCACTTGGTATGTTGGTCAATTTTACAGTAACTGTACCATTCTACTCTAAACTATATTGAAAATCATCTATAAGCACAAATTTTTTGAAAATGAATAGGGGTCAATCGATCCCCCTCCCCCACACACACACATTCGTACAAAATGAACCACCCCTGATTTTAACAAAACACAAATTCAGATTCATAAGAATATTTGTCGGTTTTTGTAGGATACATTACAAAACACTACTCATATGTCATAGAGCTTGCTGGTTATTTATCATTGAAGTATGTATAAATAATTTTGACATGCTAAGATGATACACAACAATATATATGCATGAATTATAATTTCTCCAGTAATAAAAATGTACCTTGTGAAGAAGAGCCCTTTCTGGTGTAGTGGGGAACCAGCAATAGGAGAAGGCAAGCTTCTATTGGGTATACTCTTGAATTTTTTTATACCCACCTCCTTGCAAAACTCTGGATCTGCAACAATTATCAATGGCTGTCTCCCCAAATGAAACCTAAAATCAATACACATGGTTATTTACATAATTGAAGTACTGTTATGTATTTTATACTGTACTTCTCATGAGATTGTAATTTTTTTATTATTTATTTATTGTTGACGATAGTGGCCTGGTGTACCATCGATTTCATAGAAATCATTTCGTCAAGTCTCCTGTGATTCTTATGAAAATTAGGAGGAAAAATAAAAGGAAAAAGCACATACCTAAATATGGGACCATATTTCTTTGCTAAGACAGTGAAAATATCAGGACCAGCTTTTGCGATCAAGTGTAAATGCCCCAGAAAAGGAACTGTGGGGGGTCCAGGGACCTGTCGCACTCTCCAAAAAGGAGCATAGAAGTATAAAATATAACCTACCATTAAAGACATGAAGGTGAAGACGTAAGGTGCCATCCCCTCTAGTTCTCTCGATGCCATTGTTATGGTCATCTTCTCCATTGGATTACTCGATCGGACTCAATTCATCCCATCTGATGTTTATCTAAGCTAGGAAGTGCTTTTTAGTTATTTGATCCACTGTGACTAGAGCTGGATGACCTTTTCGAGTGTAGTATGAACTTTTAGACTTGGACATAAAGATAGAATTATCGTGATTCACTTTACATTTACCTCTAGAAAATATGAATACAATCAATCGGGACTTTCAATGTGCCTCCACTTTTTGAAAATGTAACGAGTGTGCATTAGTCGGGAGAGCATTTGGCAAACAAGTGGCTGACACTGAGCATAACAGGTCTTTATTGTATCCAACTTTTAAGACACAGGATGGTGGATTTTTTTAAAAAAACGTAATTAAAATAATTAATTTAAAAAAAACAACTTGATTACCTCTGTTTTTACAAAAATTATAAAAACCGAACTGGCAACTCGGTATGAACGTTTTTTTTTTCTATACCGAATTGCCAATTCGGTATATGCCTTTTTCACAATTCCCGCAACTTTTCCTGTAAATTTGTGTGTAACTCCTTCTAAACCGAATTGTCAATTCGGTCCAGAGGTATTTTTAGCTCAGACCGAATTGGTAATTCGGTCTAGAGGCTTTTTTAATTATAGACCGAATTGGCAATTCGGTCTAGAATTAAAATTGTCTCTATCCCCGCAAACTCTTCTCTCTGGATCATTTTCTTCTTCCCGAAACACTTTTCTTCCTCCCGAGACAAACCTTTCCATTGTGCACAGTTTAAGTTTCCAAATTACAAATCAGCCCCTTCCAAATTACACTAAATATTTATTTACACTAAATTTATTTACATTAAATATATTTACACTAAATTTATTACACTAAATTTGTTTACACTAAATTACTCTAATTACTCTAACTATTTATACAATTTATTTACACTATAATACACTAAATTACACTACAATAAACTAATTTACACTACAATACACTACAAGTCTACAATACACTAAATTTACGCTACAATACACTAAAAAAAAACTAATTTACTCTACATACAAACTAAACTAAATAATTCTACAAAAAAAATATATATAATTCGGATTTTTTTTTCAAATTAAATATTTAACCACGTACCTAACGAAACTTATATATCTGAAGTTTTTCTTGTTCTCCTCTCAAAATTATACTCAAATATGTGATTAGAATTAAAAATAACAAACTTTGGAGATGGTTAAAATTTAAAAAAAAAAAAAGGTTGTGTCTCGGGTAGGGGAAGGAGAAGGAGAAGGAGAAGGAGAGAGTTTGTCTCGGGTAGGGGAAAGAAGAAAGAAGGAAGTAGCCATGGGGTAATAAAAAAAAAGGCTGTATCGAGTTGGCTGCTCAGTTTAAGCCAAAAAAAATAATACACCGAACTACCAACTCGGTTTGCTCACTTTTCGAATTTTTTGTGGCGTGGTAGCGGAAACGCTGTGAAAAAAGCCTATACTAAATTGGCAATTTGGTATAGAAAAAAAAAACGTTCATACGAATTGCCAGTTCGGTTTTTATGGTTTTTGTAAAAACAGAGGTAATCAAGTTGTTTTTTTTAAATTAATTATTTTAATTACGTTTTTAAAAAAAAATCTAAGGATGGTTGTACATTTTCCATAAAAAAAAAGAAAAGAAAAAAAAAACAGGAAGAGTCCAAATCTCTTGCTCAAGAAAATTCTGCCAATATGTTACGTCCATTAATTCATGATATGAACGGTGATGATTAAAGTATCAGTTGTATTTTTTCAAAATCCAATACTCTCTATATTTTAATTATAACCGTCAATGGATGGATTCTATTGGTAGAATTTTGCTGTCCATGTGAGTAGGAGATTCGGTCTTAAAAAAATAGCATAATAATATTTTTGTTTCATACGTTAGAAATAATATTATTTCGGCTTATCTTTGCAAAGTTAATTTATCGAAACTAAAAGAAACGAATGAGTTAAGCTTTTAGTTTTAAATATTGTCTAACGCAAAAAATATTGATCTACAGAAAAAATTCATATTTTTTTCCCACAAGTCAACAGGCTCTATTGTTTTTTTTCCACATCTTTTTAGAAAAAAAAAACATAAATCAGCTCAATTAATCCGTATCTCTTATTATTCTCGCTCTCAAATTACTATTTTTTTTTTTGCATTGGACTGAACCATCTAATATAGTAGTTGATTGAATTCAGCAAATGGTTAGTAAGAGGAAATTTGTTAGGTATCTCGATCTGTCTTAATTAAACTTAAAAAAAGTAGGTCCTATTTTTCTTAACAAGAAATAAAGTCTTGCAAAACTGAAGGTTAGTTGTCTCTTTCAAATGCAATTTGATGGAGGGAGCATAAACTTTTAAAAAAACCATTTAATGGTACTTATCCGCGGAACACTTAACAGTTCAATATTACTAAGAGAGGGTCAATTTGGATCCGACCCTATCGAACTCAAAGTGAGTTCGACGGGTTCAATGACCTTCTGATCCGCTTTAAGATTCGTACTCACAACTTTCGCATATGCTTTAAAATTAATGCGCAAGAATCTTAAAGTGGATCTGACGGTCTCAAAACCCATCGGACCAAGCAGCTCTCATACTAAGAAGGAAAGAGGGCTGATAAATCGTGATGTCACTTCATTTGCATAAAGACTAGTTTTTAGGTCCAAGTTATAAATAACAAATCTCCAT